>QEOT01122713.1:0-34311 GCA_003123785.1 Pterocarya stenoptera | reverse complement strand
ACAGCAATATTCAATTGAAAATCAAACAATTTAATTCAAACACACAAAAATTGATATTGAACTAGAGAATCAATGGAACAGCACTCTAAACAATTGACAAACATAGAGATGCAAGAAACCCTAGAATAATCAAAATTTAGCAGCCACCTCTTTTTTTTCCTCTTTTTGTAACCCTAGAACAATAAAGCCCTAGAATCAAATATGCAAGAAATAAAAGATAGAATTAGACCTTATTAGAAACCGAGCTTTGATACCAAATGATATGAACCTACAGAAATGGAATCCCTTGAACCCACAATCAAATTGAAAACTCACCCAAGAGAGCCAAATTCAAGTCAACGGATGGAGAATCTAGACCTGATGAGAACTCGTTTCGAGAATCTAGATTATATTAAAATTTAAACCCGTTGAAGAACCCATCTCAAGAACCCAGATTACAGGAAGGAACGTCACAAAGGTTGTGATTTACCTTTGATAACTTTAACAGTCCAATCAAGAACAAGAGAAGTAAAACTCAACTCACAATGAATAAATTCATCAAATTTTAAAAACTGATTAAAATGAGGCTACAAAGAGTATTTAAAGCAAAACCTAATTAAAACCCTTTCTCCCAAAAATACCCTTGCATGAACAATGCCGCGGCTGCTATAGTGTCGCTACAGTAACTCGGCTACAGTAAATGCTTGAAACCCTAGTTCTTAAAAAGTAACTTTCCAAATAAACCCTTGGCCAAAATACAAGGCCTTCCCAAAAATCCTAGTTCATAAAAATAAGACATATGTGGGCCAAGCACCCTCAAACCCACTTATTCTAAACTAATAAAATAAATACTTAAACAAATTGAAAATCTTCAATAACAATAGGCCCAAACAGTACTCTAAGTCATATCTTCCATGGCTTGTATCAAGTAGATCAAAACTGGTTTTCCTTTTTTCAAACTCATCTTGAGTGTTGGGCTCTTGCTAGCTTCATTCCAAATGGATTGCAGCAATCCTTGCATTGCTTCTTTGATCTTCTTGGCTCTTGATCTTGCAATTAGCCCATCTAGAATTTGTAAATGATCTTTAAGACTAAGTCCACCTTAGTTCCCATCAAACATAGTCGGGCGTCCACTCACCTCTATGGCCAAGGTAATGTGCACGCCTCCCACCCCTTACCTGTCATAAGGGACAGATTGGAGACTCACGCATAATGCTACAAGGCAACGGCTGATATGATAGGGGGAAACCTGCCACTAGTACAGTGTCCCATACACCCTTGCACTATCTGCTAGCAGTTGGCTCTCTGAACAATTTTCTCTTTACATCCCCACACAAAGAGATAATTCTAACTTAGGTATCAGAAGTGTCCCTCAGCACCCCAAGCCCTCAACTCCTTGGGTCTTGCAGGTCAAAGGGAGGAGAATTGTTGAGTTGCCCTAGCTACGAAATATGACATCAAAATAAATGTAATGAATAAGATCCCTACATTATTTAAAAGAGAGAAGTTTTTTCCATTTATAATTATTCCAAACGATTTCGATTATTACTTTGACTAATCCTTTGGAGTATAGGTCTATGTGGCTTGATCTTTCTTTAGGTTGTCACAAATATGCTCATCTCCAAATCTAGATGCCTCTATTTTTTTTTTTTTTCTCATTTTTAAGGAATTAAGGACACTATCTAGTATAAGCAAGAGCAAGAGGGTGATAAAGCTCAAGAGGTTGTCATCCTTTGTAGAGTTAAGGAAAGTTCCTCGAGACAAAAGTCCCAAATTCAATGGCTACAACTTGGGGATCGTAACACGTTAGATTCTTCTCCGAAGATGTAAGAATATCTGATATCAAAGCAAAACTAGCTTTAATGATCTTCTTTTATTATGCTCAAAAGCAGCATTTTCACGCGTGGCTTGATGATCGATGGAATGAAGTTATATTCGTGGCTTATCAAGATTTGGGCTTCGTGTATGTTATGTAGGCGTTCCACTCGTTGTGACTTGGTGGATAGATGGTTTGCTAGGGCCAAGAGTTGGACAACTTGGCTCCCATTTCTAGGCGTTCCACTCATTGTGAGTAGGTGGGCTGATCCCTGTATCTCTATGGAAGGGAAGGGCTTTGATTTTAGTCTTAGGGCCCTCAAGTTACTTGTTTCTCAATTTTAAGGAAGGAGGCCTAGGCTTAGGATTTTACAAAGTTTTGGAAAACAATCCTAGGCCTAGGTCGAGGCTAAGGTTTTTCAATTGCATTTTTAGCCTATTTTGTAATAGAAAAATATTTTGATCATAAATTTTTTTTATTAAAATAAATTTATAAATTGACATGAATTAATGTGATGTTGGATTATAAAACTAATTTTATTATAAAATAAATCTTATATATCGTATAAAATTATGTCAATTTATAATTTTACTTTTATGAAATTTTTTGTAGCAGTATCACTTCTTTTTACAATAATGAAGCTAAGGATATTGATAACATATTTTTCTCTTGCCCATAAACTGAATGACTTCGGCTCCTTATTTGTGATCAATGTAACATTCCTCCGCTCTTACTAAGCTTGGAGTGATTAGATTTCTTGGTTGGCTCATCAGCCGTAGGTAAATATATTCTTGGTACCATTATGTGGCTTATCAGCCGACTTCGTTTGTTTTCACAACTTATTATCATCTCATCTCATCTCTTCTAATCATTATTTATATATATATATTTAAATTTTCGAACAAAATAAAATGAACAATTCAATTTTTTTAAATTTTAAAATAAAAATAATATTAAAATAATATATTTTAACAATATTTTATTCAACTTTAAATTTTTATTTCAACTCATCTAATCTCATCCCATCTCATCTGTAAAAACAAACGAGAACTTACTGTTTTTGTTCGTTGCATATGGTTGGAACACAACTCCTAAATGTGTTATTAAGGTTATGTTTGGGGGCAAAGATGAGAAATCTCATCTCTATCTCAACTCATCTCATCATTACATCTTTTTCAAATCCTCATATAAAATATAATAAACAATTCAACTTTTTCAAATTCTAATTCAACTTTTTCAAATCTCAAAATAATAATAATATTAAAAAATAATATTTTAAACTTTCATCTTGACACTATTCACAAAATTTTAAAAAATTCTTATCTTATTTCAACATCCAAACCTAACAGTCCTTAGGATATTTCTCAACACGTAGAAGACAGCTCGTGCGGCTATCTTGATTGTGAGATACTCAAGCTACCCAAGCTAATTTGAACCTTGTTAAAGTTTGGAGACTTCCGAAAAGTATATTTGATTAAGGTTCAAAAAATCAAAATAGAGCTCAAAATTGGATAAGGAGCAATTCAATGAATCGGACTGTTCATGATAAATTAATTGATAATTTCAATTTTGATAAAAAGTACTAAAAATCAAATATAATATAATTCAAGCATTTTATATTATGTATCAAAAAGTACTATAAATTCATTAACTAGTTTCAATAAAAATATGATATAAATTTAAATAATTTAAATAAATATATAATTTATGTATTTAACCTCAATTGTTCAATTTAAACCAATTTAAAATAGAGATAATTAGTATGAGATATGATTGTATATTTTTAATTTATATATATAAAAAATATATTTAAAAATATTACATCAATCTACACATTTTTTTTCTTGCTTTTTCTCCTATTGGATGGAATTGCAAATTTATGATTATCTTTTTTTATATTTGAGTTGACGTCGAAATCGATGTGTATATTAATTTCTTAAAATAAAATTAGTATCACTAATAAATGTTTTTGTATAAAATATTTTAATAATTATGTTTCACGTCCAATTTCTAATACGGTACGTCAGTTTAATATGTATAAAATATCCATTCATCTCTTCTTCTTTTTTCAACTAAATAAAAAAATATATATGTCTAATCTTTCAATTTTTTGCAATTCTTATTGATTATAATTATGAAAAAGTTCATTTATGTTTAATTCTATCGTATTTTTGTATAATAAAAATAAAATTTAGTTGTTAAACAACATAAAAATAAATTCAGCATGAACAATTCAAAAAATTCACTAAAATCAATTCAATTTGAATAAATCTAAATCGAATTACTTTTTCGAACATTGTATTGATTGAGAAATTCATTTTTCTGAAATAGTGTTATTTGTTGGGCGCTTCTTTCTAAACGAAGACTTGTAAAAATAAAATAAAAAAATCAGAAAAGAAGACGACAAAGAGTGGGGGGGAGTACGAAAAACATGCATGGGACTTGATCGGTGGAGCCTGGAGCTGCTCGCTCTCTCTCTCTCTCTCTCTCTCTCTCTCTAGAGTTTCTCTGTCTAGATTGGCGACTCTTTTTCTCTCTCACAAATCAAAAGCAATATATTTAGCCCTTCGCCACTGACTCTTGCGTGTTACTTCCGAACAATACATTACCTACTGGAAGAAAGGAAAGAGTCTCTCAGAGAGACGGGAGACTCTCTGTAACACAAATACTCGAAAAAACACAGAGACAGAAGAGAACCCACTGGACAAAGAAACCAAAACCCTCATTAAGGTTCTTTCCCCCAAATATTGCTTGTTATCTTCTTCTTCTTCTTTATCACTAAGAAGAAAGAAAGAAAAAAGAGAGACAGAGACAGAGACAGAGACAGCGATCTCTCGTCCTCCTACATTTCCAACTTTGTAGCAGACAAACTAATCTCAATCCCTCAATTCCATACCTTTTTCTCCTCCTCAAAAATTCCTTAATTTTGTCGTATACGATTCGAATCGTGCTTCCTTTCTTCTGCTTTTGATCGGTACCCTACAATTGCCTAGGTACCCAATAAAGTCCTTGATTCTCTCTCTCTAAATTTATTTGAGTATTGAAATTAGGGTTCTTTTTTGTTCTGGCAGCTTTTGCTGAGAAACGTGTTTCTTTTGCTGTTGGATTTCTAGGGTTTTGTGGATCATAATCGAGCACTTGTTGAATACCTCGATTCCAGACTTAATTAGGTTTGATCAGAGCACAGATTGAAGATTGACGGAGCATGCTCGTCGATGGGCACAAGCTCCGATCTTCCACGGAATCGAAATTGTGGATTTGACAGCACTAGGGTTCAGTTATCAAGTTCGGAGATTGCTTAGGAACAATGGTTACCCATTGGTGCTCCGAGCACGGAAGAGGATTGCACGTATTAATTTTGTGTAGACAGTGATCCGAGAACTTGGGAGGGTTTCTGGGCCGTTCTTGGTTTTTGCTCATTTGATCTTTCACTAGGGAATGATTTTGTTGTTGAGATTTGCTTATAAGAAGGAGGTGATGATTTTGTTTTGGTCGGGAAGACTACACAGAGGGTCTGACTGCAGTTCACTGTTTTTGTTTCTCAAGGAACCGTTCGGGTTAACATAGATTGAGCTAAATTATTGACCAAAGTGGTTTTTAAGTTTTGTCATTTGTGTTTATTGAGCTAGTTTAGTGTAAGGAGTGGGTGCCGTGTTGATGGTTCTTTCGTTGATATCTGCTTGACCGTTGTGTGCATTTGTGCCAGTGGGGAAGAAGTGTTGGTGGCTTTTGGAATTAGTGTCTGTTGGAGTGAGTCGTAAGCTTATGGAGGGATATTGAAGCTGGAAATGAATGCGGGGACATGGTGCATGGACAGGAGCATAGTTGCTGGTTCGTTCCCTTTCTGGAAGATCACTTCTGGAAAGTAATCAGAGCATTTGTGTTTGTAGAAGGTGCTAGAATATCGTGTTCCTGGATTTCCTGCAATGTCGCGCTGCTTTCCATTCCCACCACCAGGATATGAAAAGAAGGCTAGGACGGAGGATGTGGACTTGCTAAAACAGGTTAATTTTCTTTCTTTTGTCCAATGATAGTCCATAGCTGGTGTGACATTCATTAGGGGCGGGGAAATCAGTATTATTTTGAGTTGCACAGCACTTAATTTTGCCGATATATTCATATTTTCAGATGATTTTTGTTTCTGTGCTATAGCTAGACTGGATTCACTACATAGCTTTATGTAATTCCTTAATAAGTATGGGTGAGTTATCCACATCTGACCGAAGAGCTTTATTATTTAATAGGTTGAATTCTGCTTTTGGGGGGTAAGTAATAGATTGACGTATTAGGATGTATTATAAGAGCACATAAAATTTGAAATTATTGAAGACTAGATTCCTTGTGGAAGTTTGGGTGCTATTGAAGATATTCAAAAGGTGAAATGGTGGGGGTATTCCTTCCGCCTACTTATGATGGTTGAGATTGGGACTTTTGGTTGATTGATAGAATGATGGACTAACTCTTTTTTTCTTTTTTTTTGTAAGTAAATGATGGACTAACTCTGTTAATCATTTTTCAACATTTGTTTTTTTTATTGTTTGGGTTTTTTAGGTATTAAGACTGTATTTTGGAATTGAAGTTATGATAATGAGGTTTCTATGCGCCATGTTTCCTCAAGCTTATGTTATATCATATTCTTTTTGATAGGTAAACAAAATTTTCTTGATCATATGGATAGGCAATAACCGAAGTACTCGGGACATATATAAGAGCATAGCTTATGTGTGCTAGTCTAGTCATACAAGAAATTCATGACAGTTTATGCCATTAAAATCAATTACGATTGACCAAGTTCATGCCATTCATGAAAGTTCACACTATATCATATGATGGCATTACTATCCATTTTGGGTTTCAGATAATTTATTCGGTTTGGATTGATGAGGTGCTTTTAATCTGAGAAATGCTTGTGCCAATAAGATAATTCTTAGGATAATTAAAAGTACCAGTCTTTATTTTTCCTGCCACTAATTCATAATTTGTATTGTAATCCACGAAGAATCGTAAATGTACTAATTAGAAAAATCCACGAAGAATTGTAAATTATGTCGTCACTATGTTGAATAATATGCTTAGTATGGTCATATTTATGTGCATACTTAGGGCTTGTTTGGGCCGCAGATGAAACATAAAATTCTTATATGATCTCATTTCATCTCATCCCATCTTATTCCCAAACATAATTTAAATACAAAATTTTCAAACTAATCATTACAACTTTTTCAAACTTTCAAATAAAAAATAAAAAACAATTCCAACTTTTTCAAATCCCCAAACAAAATAATATTATAAAATTATATTCTTACAATATTTTAACTTTATATTATTTTTTATTCAACTTTTTCTCTCCTTTTCCAAAATCCAAAAAATACTCAACTCAAACTATCTCACTACTATTCACAAACTATCTTACTACTATTAACAAAATTTTCATCTCATCTCACTTCCCAAACCAGCTCTTAAACACCATATCTATTTTCTTGCTACTACGCAATGGTGTTATCCTCTGTAGAGGAGGCAATCTTCAGTGTCACACTTTTCATGATATTCATGGCTGACTTCCTGTTTCCATATGGAGTGTTGTTTTATAGATGTTATGGGGAGTGTTACTATAATTTTCCAAGTTTTCTTTGCCCGTTTTCATTGTGGATCAGTCATTTTAGTCATGGAGCTTAACTAATTGAAGTTCTTATTTCTAATCTGAAAATATATGCATATGTGAGACTTCAGTTTTCTTCATTCAAAACTGGCGGTCATCTTTTTACAGAAATGTTCCTGTGTGCTAAACTTCTTGTTTCAAATGTATGAGGGCCTGTGCACCCTCAGGATTAGTCGGAACTTTGTTCTCGAACACCCGGTGTCAATAAAAAAGAAAGAAAGAAAGAAGGTATTTTAGGGTTTTGTTTTGGTTAATTGGTGTCTGAAGGCTTGGGAATATTTATATATGTATGTATGTATAGGGTTTTGATGGGGTAAGGAAAGGGTTTGATTTGGGGTTGCAAAAGTTGTGCAAGGAAGTTGAGATTGATATAGCTAAAATAAACTAATATTGACCTAATTAACAGCCATGGACACTTGTTCTTTTATCTATGAGGCTTCCTACTTGGTTTTGCCTTAGTCTTAGGCTTTTAAAGAAGATGCTTCATCACTTACCGAAAAAAAGGAGAGAAGAAACTTCATATCTAACACTGCTGTACAAGTGGCGTCATTGAGTTTGTGAATGAGTGCTTATGCCTTGATTTGAGAGGGAAGCTGTTCTATTACGCCGTGATTATTTCTGAAAATTACGTGTTTGCACTTGTTTTGTGCTTCATGAAGCAATTCCTGGAGAACTGCACTTAGGACTTCTGTTTGTTAAAAAGAAAGAAAGAAAGATGATCTTACACTTCTGTGAAGTTGTAACTCAAGTTTGATGGCATTTGGAAGTGGTAAGTGGTTAAGGCTATAGCATATATGGAGCTTTGGTCATAGTTTTTACATGAATCCTTATAGATTTACAATTTAAACCTCTGTCAATAGTTGCCCATTGTTTATGATAGAAACTGGGGGTCAACCAGTCTTACAAGTTACATTCCTTGGATTTTTGGGCAATTGTAAGGATGCATTATGTGATTCAATCCTGATGGTACTTTATTTGTTGGAAAAATTTAGGTCAAATTGTGTACAACAATAATGATCATGGTATGCACTGATGTTTTTGGACTCAACTTGTTAATATGCTTATTTGTAACTACTTAAAAAAATGCTTATTTGTAACTGCATTTTCTTGATTATTTGCGCCTTTGTTGCATCTCTTACAAGTTTTGTGCTACAAATTATATCCCTTTTTACCATTCCAATTTGTTTTCAAAGCACAAAGATCATAAGGGTGATTGAAAATTTAGGCACCCTACTTCCAAGCGATGGCTTTAAGCAATAGTTTTCAACCCATTACCAATAGAACACAAATAATATTTGTCCCCTCTGCAAATGTCCTATGTTATGTTATTATAGATTATTATAGATGGGCACCCTAAATTCAGACAGGAGGGAATTGCTTCGTATTTGCTTATTCTGAAACCTTAAGAAAGCACGTCTTTGTATGCAAGTTTGTGTTTATGCATGTGTCAAGACCATAGGGTAAACTAAACTGGGGACTAATTATTTATTGACAACTCCCTTACCCATTCAGCAAAAAAAAAAAAAAAAAAATCCTTTACCCAAAAGAAATCTTTTGCCTTTTTCCCCGTAAATTAAATAAGAGTACATACTCCTTTGAGTTTTTGCACGAGGATCATGTTGACAGTTAGAACCACAAGCATGCATGGAGATGTTCTTCACTTTTTCCAGTCAATACTAGGAAAGATGCTGTTATCTCCATTGTTGTGAGTACTTTGTAAGAGAAAAAGGAGTTGATCTTGCCAAGTGCCAGAAATAGCTTGTGACATATCTGATGATTGGATTAAGCCTTGAAAGTCTGATAGATATATTTAATTGCGTACGTATGAGTCAAATTTATGTTGGTAATCATGCCAAAATATATAGGGAGATGTGCCCGTAAAGAATACATTTCCGAAAAGGAATACTTATTGGGTTTAGCCATGATTTCGATTTTTGTATTTGGAGAGGAGATACAATGATTTCAACAGAATTCTTAGTTGGTATATAGATAAGGGAGTCATAGTTTAGTAATTCAGGTGTATATATAGTTGTGTTTCTGAAAGAGAAAATCTCAGATTTCTGGTTCTAGGAATGAGCTGGCAGAGATAAAGATTTCAAGTTCTAGCTATTGCAAATTATTTTTTTGATCTGTAAATAAGAATTTTATTAAAATAGGCATAGCTAAGTACACAGGACATATACAAAAGCAACACTTATGCATAAGTGTCAAAAGATACAAGGAAATCATGTATGTTCATGCCATTAAAGTCTATTACAATCGACCAATGGAATAAAGTATTAAGAAAAAATGTTCTAAGCTCATCCATTGTCCATTCATGATCCTCAAAACTCTGACCATTCCTCTCCATCCATATGCACCACCATAAACATTTTCCACATAGCTGGTATTTTGACAATTACCTCGGATGCCTCGCCAGCTGGACAGAAATTCAACTACCCTTCGTGGCATCACCAATGGAGCACCATTCTAGCAAGATATAATTCCACAAGCTCATGGCTACATCACAATGCAATAATAGGTGATCCATGGACTTCCCACTTTTCTTACACATAACACTAATCCAACACAATGATGTGGCGTTTCCTTAGATTATCTAAGGTGAGAATCTTCCCTAATGAAGCTGTCCTTACAAAAAAAAGAGCCTTTTAAGGGGGCCTTAGTCTTCCATGGGAATGGACTTGTAGAGTGTGTCATAAGGGACTTATAGTACAACTGTACAGTGAATATCCCCTTCTTGGACAGTGACAACAAGATCTTATCAACTCCTCCATTCACTCTACAATTCTACACATGATTGAAGAAATTTGTAAATGTGTCGATTTCCCAATATTGGGCAGCTCTAAGGAAAATGATATTCCATTAAGGAGAGCCACTAGATAGATAGATCCATGAGCTTTGCTACTGAAGCCTCCTGTCTTGCCGTATATTGCTGAGTATGCTTCCTTTAGGATTTCATCTCCACACCATAAATCATTCCAGAATTTGATTCTCGAACCATCCCGAACTGCAAAGCGTGTATCGATGGAAGTTTTTCCAGCCTCTTCTGATGTATTTCCAAAGCCCCACTCCATGTCATCCCCTCACCTCATTTGAGCATCATCCTCCTCACAATCCACCATATTTTAGATCTATGATAACCCTCCACAAAGCTCCCCTTTCTTCTTGGTATCTCCACAACCACTTACCCAATAAGGCCTTATTGAAAATCAGCAAGTTCCAAATTCCCAACCCACCTTCACGTATTGGAGTACAAACCGTAGCTCAATTCACCAAATGAAGCTTGAATTCTTCATTCATTCCCCCCCATAGGAAGTCTCGTTGCAATTTCTCTAACTAGTGAGCCGCCGTGCATGGTAGTGGAAATAATGATAAAAAGTGGGCAGGTTGGATAAAGTACTTTTTATCGATGTAACTCTACCATCTTTGGAAAAATATATCATCTCCCAACTAGTCAGTTTACGCTCCATGTTTTTCAACACCCCATCCTAGATAGACTTCGACTTAAAGGAAGCACCCAAGGGAAGATCGAGATACTTCATTGGCAAGGTAGAGACTTTGCACCCCATAATACTAGACAAGCTCAAAACACTTGGAACATTTCCAACTAGAACCAATTCTGACTTGGCGAGATTCACCTTAAAACCAATGCCGCTTCAAAGCAAAGTAAGAGAGCTAGCAAAACTTGAAATTGATTATGGCTAGCACCACAGAAGACAAGAGTATCATCCGCAAATAAGAGTTAAGTCATCTCACAAGTGCCGGTTCTTACTTCCCTTACTACAAATCCTAATACCCACCTTCCACAAGACCTGTAATCATTTTACTAAAAGCTTCCATTAGGAAACCAAAAAGTAATGGAGATAGGGGATCATCTTGCCTCAAACCCCTCGAGCTTCCAAAGAAGCCCATTGGAGTACCGTTCACCAATATGGAGAAACATACGGTGGATATACAAAATTTAATCCAAGAGCACCATCTCGCTCCAAGGCCACACCTCTTGAGCATGCGTAACAAAAAGTTGCGGTTAACTCAATCATAAACCTTCTCCATATTGAGTTTGCATAATAACCCTAGTTCACCCTACTTGATTCGACTATCCAAACATTTATTGGCAATGAGAACCGAGTCAAGAATTTGTTGACCTCGTACAAAGGCATTTTGGGGCTTGGAATGAGAGTAATGAAAGTAGCAATGAGGTTTTTTTAAAAATTTACCTATTTCATGAAACTCATGGAAGAAGCTTATGATGTCATCTTTAACTACTTCCCAGCATGCCTAAAAGAAAGCCATGGTGAACCCATTCGGACCCAAAGCTTTGTCGCTTGCCATACTTTTCACCACCTTGTAAATCTCCACATACCACCTTCTAAATCTCCACATCCTTGAATGGCTTCTCTAGCCAACTTGCTTCTTGATGGTTGAGTGAATCAAATACAAGACCATCCAAACTCGGTCTCCAAGAAACCTATTCCGAAAGTAGTAGTGCATACAAGTTGGTGATGTAATCCATGATCTCAGACGGGTTCAATGTAATCCTGTTGTCTACTAACAATGACTTAATTACATTGTGCCTTATATGTGAATTAGCCAAGCGATGGAAGAACTTGGTGCATTTGTCCCCTTCTTTTTACCATAAAGCCCTTAATTTTTGTCTCCAGGAAATCTCTTCCATTAAAGCCATCCTTTCAATATCCGAGATCACAAGCTTTTTGTGAGCCTTTTCTTCTTCTGAAAGACCCATCTCCTCCTCCACATCCTCCAAACCCTATAATCCGTAGAGGAGGGACTTTTCTCGGTGTTCCACATTCCCAAAAATCTGCTCATTCCACTTCTTCAGGTCCTCCTTTAAAGCCTTCAACTTACAAGCCAGCACATAACTAGGATTGCCTTGTATGACATTGGATGACCACCATTGTCCAACTCTCTCAACGAATCCTTCTAATTTCAGTCACGTGTTCTCAAACTTAAAATATCTTTTACCTCCCTGGATGCCTCTACAATCAATGAGAATGGGGAAGTGATCCGAGCACAACCTTACCAAGCTGGATGCTCTCTATTACTAGATCACATGAAAGTGCTACTAACTAGAGGAATGTCCTGAAGATCTTGCTCATAAATAAATTCAGAAAAATCTGCCATTGCTGAACTAGAGCTAGGACCTCCTAATCATTTGCTTGGGAAGTGGGTGACATTAAAATCACCCCCAATACTTTAATATCACCCCCAATACACCAAGGCTCCATAAGCTTCAAAGACCAGCCAATTCATCCCACAAGTCTTTTCTCGCAATATTAGAATTAGGACCATAAACATCGGCAAATGACCTTTGATAACTATTTTCCACATTCATGAAAGAAATGGCCCCTACATATTCCCCAACACGCATCCTTCTTTTCCATCACCCTTTTATCCCACATTACCAAGATGCCTCCTGAAGCCCCTTTAGTCGACAAATAAAACCACCCCCACTTGACAACAATTCCACAAACTCCGTATTATGCTAGGGGGGATGAGCTCCAATTTTGTCTCTTGTGAACATACATCTATTTTCCAGCCACAAAGCTGATATCTTACTTGGCACGCTTCTCTAACTTGCTCAGCCCCCTTACATTATACAAGACGATCTTGAGCTTCATAAAACCACTGATTAGGGGTGAAAATTTTTCTTTCAAACCGAGAAAACCAATCAGACCGATTTAGAGATTGGTCGGTCTTGGTCCAAGAAAATAAAGAATTTAAATTTTCAGTCCAATCTCAGGTTAGGGTTTTTTCACCCCGAACCGGACCAAATTTAATATATAAATTTTTAACTAATTTTTTATATGATATTTATAATTTTTTAAGCAGTTATATAAATTAAAAGCAAGTAATTATCTAATTTTTTTTTACTAATTTTAAGTAATTATTTAATTCTCTTCTAACCTAATTATTATGCTTAGATTATATAAAAATTAAAGGTTAAGAATTTTAAGATAGTATTTCCCTGCCATCCATCTCACAGTTCACATCTCGGTGGAACCTCTGGTCTTAAATTTTTTTCATCTTTACTTATCAAAAAAAAGAATTTTAAGACAATATTAATTATTAATTATTGATACTACACATACCATTAGCATTATTAATTTATTATACTTAATTAAAATACTTATTTAGTTAAGTATATACTTAATTTAGATAACTTGATTATATCATTCACTTGATTTTTTTTATCATTATATATAGTTTTTCGTCAAAAACTTGAAAAAAAAAATGGCCCAGACTGAACCAAAGCAGTCTGGTTTGGTCCAAAGTCCTTATCAGTCCAGATTTTTGGTGGACTGAAAAAATAGGTCACGTCCAAAATTTTCCTCCAAGACCAACCAAACTGGACCAATTACACCCCTACCACCAATGTTGCCCTACCGTCCTACCACGAGTCGCACTTCCTTCGTAATTCACCAAACAAGTAAGTCTCTTTAATTCCCGTTCTCTTTTCTTGGCTGAATGGCTTTCCATGTTTGAATTCGAAGGTCCAGCTTCAATAGCTGCAAGTAAGGCCAAGAATTGATCTCCAAAACCAATACAGGGGTGTCTACACAGTTGAATCTCCTTGGCTTAAGTAATACCCAATCTGGTGCTAGTATCTGATCATTCAGCTGGAGCAGTGAATTCAAAGGGGTAGGTTCATCCCAAGGATCATCAACACCAATGTCCATACCATCTAGCGACCTCCACAACCTTCTTGTGTTAAGCGGCTATGGGCATGAAAATTATCAAGGTACCAACGTTGATTTGGATGTCCCCTACACCTAGTGTCTTAGTACTGTCCACCGGCATCTTAGCATCCATTTCAGGTTCATCTCATTCAGACACAGAAGCCGTATGACTTACAAATGTGGCAGAGATGCTCCCCAGCTCATTCTGGCCCTTTTCCACCGCCCAAGAACCCTCTTACATCCGAAACAGCCATTCTCGGCTTCGAACTCCGTTGACGGCCTCAACTTTGGCAACCCATTTGACTAGGTCCCACCCACCAGATCGCCTACTCCTGGCGATGGGTTCTATGTGGTCCCCGGCCGATGATTAGATGATGTCAGCGTGTCTTTGCCGTTAACATTCGCAGGACCCGTTTCCGGTGGCTTTGGTGAAGAAGTTGATCCATTTGCTCTGAACTTAGAACATTGGTTTGGGCTTCATTTGCTCTTGGAATCACTTGGTTGTTTCCAGGTCCAAGTTTACTGCTCTTCCCATTTGCTGGTTTTCCATGTAGTTCCCAGCAGGTTTTTGATTGGGATATGACTGCTGTACAGAGGCATTAGCAGCAGCCAAAACAGTAGGAATAGTAGCAACCAAAGCCGAGTTCTCTGCTGTTCCTTCAGTCCCTTTTTTCTTTAGCATAACATTCCTCCAACAATCTTCACGTCTCACTTCAGAAAATACCTATCCGATTGGAGGCAGAGGTTGTCTACCAAGAATCCTCCCCTGGACTTCATCAAACTCATCATTGAGTCTAGCCAAGAATTTAAAAATTCTTGTGTTTTCCTCCATCTTCTTGTTGTAGTTGCAATCATCAGGGCTCTTCCATTCATAATCATTGAATAGATCCAAGTCCTGCCACAGTCCCTTAATGACATTAAAATACTTAGTCACATTGTCTTCCCCTAGTTAGGTCTTGCCGATTTTTTGCTGCAATTCATAAATCTGAGAATAATTTCCAAGGTCAGAGTACATTTGAATAACATTATCCCAGAGTTCTTTTGCATTAGGATAGCACATGTAATTAGCGCTAATATCTCATCCATTGCATTCACAAGCCAAGTCATAATCATGGAATTTTCAGCATCCCATATAGCATATGACGGGTCTACTCTGTCAGGGGCCTTGGTTTCACCAATAAGGTACCCAATCTTACCTCTCCCGTGGATATACATTCGAACTGACTGAGACCATCTCAAGAAGTTGGCTTCATTGAGACGGATATTGTGATTTGGACTGAATGGGGTTCGGAATGGGCTACTTTGGTTTCAGTTTTGGTGTTGACCACTGGTTCAGGTCTGGCCATGGTGGAAGTTTCGGAAATTTCGGACATAATGGAGGCTGCACAGGGTTAATGCAATAAGGCCTAGGTTTAGAGGCTATGACTGCCGAAAGGAAAAGAAAACCAAGCTTTTGATACCATCTAGAAGTGGAGAAGATTTGGAATGGTATTTCTTATTTTTTTAAAAATAAGGTACAATCTGTATGTCTATAGACTACAAGGATAAGCTAAAAGGAAAGAATGACAATTGCTAACAAATCTCCTAGAATATCTCCTAAGAATATCTCTTAAGCAATGTGAGACTTGTATTTCACTACAACTTACACAAGATATGTACTAGCAAATTTAAAAACTACATAATTTTTAAATTAGTCATATTTACAAATTTAAATTTACAATTTGAGTCTCCAAATGTGTTTTTGATCACTTTTGAACCTAGGAATAATTTTTGGGCCTAGTGGAATGTAGTCTATTATTAGTCCACCCCGCCCCCTGGCATGTGGGGTGGGGGTGAAAACCGTGGTAGTGCCCCTATTTCTGGGTTGTGTTTTGAAACCTTGACAAACCAACTTTTCTCCCCTTTTCCAAGCTGCCATAAGCTTCCCGCAGTGCAACCACCATCTTTTCCATCCTTTCCCCCCTCCATTTCTTCAGTTATGAAAACAAAGTTCTGTTTGCCACCGCCGCCATATTCCACTAGCGCCATACATCGACCTTGAGCATTGGAACATCTATAAGAGATGTAACTTCTATTACCATACCGTGAGGTTGCAATGAACTGATGCTATAACCATGAAATGATGCTATAACCGAGATTCAGTGGTTGTTTTCTATGCAACTGATTTATATCCCTTATTTTTTTGTTTATGTAGGATGTGATTTACTTTGGAGCAGTAGGATACATAATTGTTCGTGGGAAGTGGCTTCATTGTTCTATTAGGACCGATAGCATTTTCAGCTTTTGTACCATAGCATTGTTATCTGTGAGATATACTTGTAAAACAAAACCTCTGAGATAATATCTTGTTTATGTTATGGAAGTCTGTAATAACTTTCAGGGGAAATATAATTTGTCGGGTTCGTACAAGGAGTTTCTGAGAAATATAGGACCAGGAGACAATCGTTAACTAAAAAAGCTGGGATACAACTAGCCTAGTGGGATGGCCTGTTTTGATGGTTCAAGGAAACAAAGGTCCTTTAGAATGTTACCTCCTTTGTAGCCGAAGAACAAGTATAAGATGCCCACCAGTTGTGCAGAACTGCTACTTTTGAGAAGATCTTTTGATGGCAGAAGAGTTTATCGGCTAGATGGCCCACAATATTTTCATTAAAGTTGAAAACATTAGGCGCGATCTTGCAATCTTTTCAATCTAAGAAGCTATACTTTCTTGGATTCCTCTTTCTTTTCTTTGTTTTGACGGCCAAGAGACTTGATTTCTGGACCATTTTAATAAGTGACGTTTTCTAGTTGTTTCCTAGTTAGAATGAAATACAGCTTCCAGTATAGGTGGAGTTCTATTTATGTTCTTGTTGGATAGATTTTTGTGATAGAAGATAGTGTTTTTTGCTTCCACAACTCTGTCTTAATTGGGCATGCTGAGTGAATTACGAAACTTACCCTCCAGTAGGAAGGAGCACTAGATTATGTGGAGATCTTTTCATCCCCCCTTAAGAGGGTTTTCGATGTCGCTGCTTGTTTCTTTTTATAGCCTTGTTTCTTTTTATAGCCTATATGGAGGGACAACAATGCCTCTGAGAAAAGTTAATCAGCACGATCAAGCATGGTGGGTAATTTTTTATGATGCATAAGTAGACCAAAATCTAAAACATTTAGCTTGTATGAATGAGAGACCTCTCATGCGATATGTCCTTCCAAAGACTACTGGAAATGGTATATCATTTTTATCTCCTTGTTTTTCTTTAGGGAATAATTTCAAGATTTTATTTTTTGACAAGTAAAATAACATTTTATTGAAGTAGTAAATAGGCATAGCCCCAGTACACAGGAGGTATTCAAGCAGCATACACCTAGGTACAAAGTTAGGAGCTAGAAAGGGTACAATTTCAAGATTTAGGGAAGGCATTGGCTATATATATTGATGGATCAGCATTTCTGAGGCATTTGACGACGGCATCTTCCTTAGTTCGAGATGATAGGCTACAGTTTTGTTTCTTGAAATATGGTATTCAGGAATGTTCTAACTTGCCGCAAATTGAAGATGATTGTTGTTTAGGAGGATTTGCATATCGTATTGGTCTACTTCCAATTGGCTTTCATTTCTTATTTCAAGGCTTCTTTTTCTTTTCCTTTCTTTTATCTTCTTCATTTCTTTTGTAAAACCTGAGTGGTTCCCCTTTATGGGGCTCTACTTGTATATTTTCAATGTAGATGTCATTAATGCTGAGCAGTTCGTGATTCCAATGTGGAAGCCAAACAATGGAAGTTCTCAGGTTAGAGTTGTGCTATCTTCAAGCCGGTGTGTAAATACACCACTTGTTGTGGGATCTACTAGAGTTATAGAAAAGATCAAAACACCGATACGTTTTTATGCTAGATAAAGTGGAAGGATTCCGCATCAAAGTTATGTTTGGTGTGTCAATAACTATCGGCTTACAATTAGATTTGTTCTTCACTTTAATGCTTTATGGGCCTTTCCATAGTGTAGATAATTATTCATTGGTTTACATGTATGGATTTCCTTGTCTCAAATAAGCTAGAGGGCATTGTAGGACAATGTTATGTATTGACCAGAAGAGTTTTCTCCAGCCTTCATTTGTTGTGGTGGTTATTGTTTGCCATGTCTTCCTTTGCTGTTGTTTGTCGCTATACTGCAGTTTGGAATCTTCTCAGCATTCATTTTATCTAGAACCTTGTGTAAATTGTTGCTGATGATATATTTACTTTATTGGGGAAAAATAGATCATATAATGAAAAACTATCTGTTACTGTCTGCAGCCTTGATGGATTCTTTGTAATTCCGTAATCTATTCTCCTAGTATTTTAGAAAAGCATTTTCTTACTATTGCTTTCTCATGCTTTTCAGGAAAAGCAGAGAGAGAAGAAGCATAAAAAGGAGAAAAGGGATGGAGAGAAGAGAGAAACTAAAGAGAAAAGAGAGACAGATAAAAGTGATGGTAAGCATAGAGAAAAGAAAGACAAGAAGGACAAGCATAGAGATAAAAAGAAGGATAAGGAGAAGGACAGAGATAAAGATAAGGAGAAAAACAGTACCCCAGATGAGAAGAGACTTCCGGGTCAAACTGGAGAAAAACTCGTTCAAAAAGAAGAAAACAAAATTAAAAATAATATTTCTGATGAGAAAAGATTTTCTGGGCAGTTTGCAGGTTACAATGCAAAGAAACTCAGCGAGAGCAGCCATATGGCAGAGGAGAAGGATTCTAAATTTGTGGAGGAGTTGGGCAGGAGGATTAAAGATGATGACAGAGCAACTGAGAGCAAGTTGGTTGAGAAGTTTGCAAAAATGGATCAAAGAAAGGATGAGGGGACGGCCAAATTGGTGGCTAAAGGTACTGGAATTTGGGCTGAAGGTAAGGAGAAGAACAAGAGGGTTGATGATAGAAAGGTGGATGGTCAAGGAATTAAAGGTGAGGGAAGATTTAGTGGAAATTCAATGGTTCCAAGTCCTGCTGTGGTTTTTCAAACTAGAATTGGAGGAATTTCTAGACCGATTGAGAAAAATGTTGAGAAAAGTGTGGAAGAGAAGGAAAAGGCCAAAGAAAAGGAAGGTGATGATAAACGGGGGGATAAACGCAAGGATAAAGATCGAGAGAAAAAGAGCCATGGGAAGGATAAGGACAGGGACAAAGAGAAGAAAAAGGAGAAAACAAAGGGGAAAATTGACCATATGAGTACAGAACACGATAAATTAAAAGATGTCAACAAGAGTGATCTTATCAGTAGCCATAATGCTAAAACCTTACAACTTCCCAAGGACAGCAACAAGAGTGCTGCTTCTGAGAAAAATCTCAAGAAACGGAAGGAAGTTGAGACAAATGGGGTTTTACATGGTGAGTTATTTTGCACAATGAATCATGAATTGTTGCTGCCCAACCTTTGCTTTCAAGTTACGATAGCCTTTATCCCTTTCTAGGATTGTTGTAACTATTATCCTTTAAAGACTTTGGTAGGTCTCATGGTTTTCTTCTCCTTTCTTTTTTGTGGGTTAAAATTTGGTCCGAATTAATTGCCAGTGATTCTTAAAATCACATTAAATTAATTTTGTCAAGCGGTTTCAAACTCTGATAATTTCCTTTTGCTGACAAGTGATACTTAATTTCTGAATTTTCTTACAGCCAGTGATCTTAGGCCCTATAAGTTGGCAAGAACCACATCTTCCTCCCATCAATTTTCGGAAAATGGAAGGATATTGGAACCTTGTCAAACTTCTGTCCCGAATGCTTCAGATAAGCATGGTGCAGCCAGTAATCCTAAGGCGGATGATAAGGAACGCAAGATAAATGGCATTATAGATCAGTCATCTTCTGCCTCAAAGAAGTCTACGTTTGTCACTGCACAAGCTGATCAGATTGCTCAAGTGTCCACCAAGCCACCCCACCCAGATTCTAAATATCTAAGCGAGGTGTATATGGTACCGAAAATGGGCGAATGGTCGGATTACGATGACCAAGAATGGTGGTTTAGCAGCCGTGATTTTCAATCAGAGAAGTGCAAGGTGGAATCTTTAGGGGTTGAGGACACACCACAGGTATGGGATGAAGCTCTGAGAATAGAGTCTGCTGATGTTTGTGCCCTGCCGTATGTTATTCCCTACTGATTAATGATACAAATGGGCACCAATCATTGAAAATGGGCATGCTTCACCCTCCTGCTCTTGAGCTGGGAAAGAAACCCTTCATCAGGAACCCAACCAGAGAAGCTACAGCAGCATCTGGCCCTTGGAGTTGGATTTCCGATTTTCTTGATGCATTCTTTTGTATTGCACGCTGTTCCACAGCGTCATGTGGGTCAGTGCATGCCTTGTTCTTCCACTCGGTTCGTTGAACGTTCGTACGCTGCCATTGCATGCTCCAGTGCAGCATTGGGACTAGATTGCGGACGGGAGGGGGGATTTTTGCCTCATGGTATCAGATCATTAACTCATTCAAAATGGCAAATTTCATACAAGGCAACTGCGCAAGGTTGCTTTGGATTTGAGAAAGGAGATGTATAAGCTCGTGCAATTTTATTATATTAATTTTCTTAAGAGCTGAGCTTAGAAGTTGTCTAATCAGAATGTAAGGGAAACTAGATGTGGTCTCTACAACCTAGCCACAATTTTGATTTGTAACATACAACTCTTATTTACAAGAAATGTAAGATAGAGGAAAAGAAGGTAGTGGCATTCATTCATTTTCCGTCTCTTAATATTCGTAGTCGGAGGGGACCCAATTTTTCAGGTAGGAAATATAATTCCTGTAAATAAAATGTTCCAAGTACAATTTGTACCACTAAATTATTATCTTTAACTGAAATTTTGGCCATGATTGGTTATAAAGCTTTTGAGAATGTTTGAAATTTTTTTGAGATTTATTATTTATTGGGTTTTGAAAAAGGAGAGCAAAATTTTATTTATTTTATTTAGTTATTTATTTATTTATTTTGAAAATAAGTTCTATATTAAGGTTTGTGAAAGTGGATTAATGAAATTAAAAAGATGTTTGAATATCAAATTTAAAAGTATTTTTTTTAGTACATGTAAAAGTGTTTTAATTTTTGTGCATGGATAAATGATTGGGTAATATCTGGTGCAAGGAATGAGAGGGCGTGTCTAGAATATGGGGGAGACTAGACAGAGTTAGTTAAGCATCTACCTAGGGGGCCGTATGCTCGTAACATAGCCCTCTGTTCATCTCCACAGGAATGGATCATGTCATTCATGGCCTGCATCCTTTCAGCTGGTTTCAGCCAACGTCGTGATTTCAAGAAGGTAGTGCATGATATTGGTCTTAGCAAGCTGTACAAATCAAGGGTCCCTATAAATTAGCCAGCTAAATTAAAGAGTTTGATGCCTTTATTTTACTTCTTTTTATACCTTAGTTTGGGCTTTTTATGTAATCCCAATGTGTCAGATTGTTACCGGTATTCACCTCAAGTGAGGGCTAGTAATGTAATCCATCAAATTTAACTCTTCCTTTACCCCCATTAAGCTAATTAAAGAGATTATCAGGACATTTTGTTATATACCGATTCCAAACTTTAATAATATCATGGAATAAACACTATAAAATATATAATATCTACAAAACTAAATTATAATTAATTCTTGCTAGATAATTAAGCAATGCTATTTTTTATTTCATGTATTTGTCATCCCCAATAACATAAATTGTTGTGAAACCTTTTTCAAAAATATATATTTTTTATTTAAATTGTTAACAAAGAAAGTCGCTTAAAATATATTATATCAGTTGGTGTGATTAAGAAATTAGGGGTGGCAATATATGACACGATCTGTGAATCCAACATTAACACGATACGAAATAAATGAGTTTCAAATATAAATGAGATTAGGTCAAAAAGGTCGGACCGATAAGATATGATAATAAGCAGGATAATTGTGTGTCAACCCACATCAACCCGTATAATACGATTAAATTCTATAAATGTTTAGCTTTATGTCTTTATTATTGTTGTGGTGTAATATTAATATAATTAGTATTTGATTACTTAAGATCTCAAACTATCAAACTTTTATTATTAAAATGTAATTTTATTTTATGAAAATATTAATTTTCTTATATATTATTAGTTTGAATATTGATCATAAATTATTTATCATGAATCTAGTTTGTAATTGTGAACTATTTAAATAGTTATCATTGTATTATATATGAAATTATATTAATTGGATTAAAATAAATATACCGATTAGATCAATCCATTCATTTGAAACGGGTTAAATGGATTAAACGCATCGTGTTCAGGTTAACATAATAAATATTAAAATTTAATTGTTAAATAGGTTATGTACATCGTGTCAAGTCATCCTTTATTTATATAGATCTTGTTAAGGTTTTAGCATTTAATATAATATTCATGACTTAATATGACATGAATACAATTCGCAAACAAGAATTTCCACCCATATAATTAGGAGTTACAATATCCAGAATGAAGAATCATGATAGTAAAATTAAATGTCCATACACTTCAATCCGGCTGACTATGCCATTGAAGTCATCAGACAATATATGTCTCCGTAAACTTTTGAAGTACTATATATGCGTCTAATGAAATTATAAATCTTAATGGAAGTTATATTATTATTATTATTATTATTATTATTATTATTATTATTAGAACAAAATATATATGATTTTACATCAATTTAATAAATCTTGATAATTTACCCTCGATCGTAAATATAAAAGCCAAACTGTCTGTACGTTTATAGTAAAATGATCATCACTTGTACCAGACAAAACTTCATTCTCAGTACCTAAGCCAAACTGTTCCAATTAAATGCTTAAAAGTTATTCACATAAGGTCATGTATAGGCTGCCGGTATATATGGGATTCAAAAAATTTGGAATTTTTGTCGAAACTTTATTATGTACACACATACATAATTATGTACGAGTCCTATCAAGTGTCCTGGTTTGAGAAATGGCATCAGGGTTGTTTCAAATTGCGTTGGAGTGTGATGGGGAAAAGAAGGCTGTGAGACTGCTTGAAGAGCCGGTATGGAGGACTGATTGCAATGGGAAGAAGTGCGGATTTGCAACTAGGAGAGAATGTGGGGCCAAGGAGTTGCAGGTCTTGAAGGCTGTGGAGCCGATTTCAATGGCTGCTGGTGTTTTGCCTGGGAATGAAGCGGAAGCTGGGTCCGATGGAGCCCTCATGTACATGAGGGCCTGCCTAAGACTTTTCTCATCATTCCCCTCCTTTTCTTAGTCCAAGAAATGAAATAAACAACACTCAGTTGCACTGCAGTTCCACAGGCCGATAATACCTAGAAGAGCTGTTCCTTTTTTTTTTTTTTTTTTATATATATATGAGAGTCTCTCCCACTTTTATATTATTTACCTTCTTTAGTCTCGTAAAAATATATATATTTGCCAAAAAAAAAGTCCACAACTTATATATCTACGAGTGAGACGAAGATCCCAACTTCTATGCTTCTTTTAAGTTGTTCTTACCTTTTTCTTAGCAACCGGCTTTCATGGTTTTCATGTGATTATTGGTACTATTTTCTTGATCATATGTGGTATTGGCAAATATCTTGGTCCAAGGAGCATTACGCTTTGAAGCAACTGCAATTTGGATAGTGAAATGAGATAAAATGAGATAATTTTAGATAAAAGTTAAAAGTTAATAAAATATTGTTAGAATATTATTTTTTAATATTATTATTGTTTTAAAATTTAAAATAAATTGAATTATTTATTATATTTTGTGTGAAAATTTTAAAAAATTATAATAATGAGATAAAATAAGATGAAACATATTTACTATCCAAATGAAGCCATAATACTATTTTGGATACTTCTACTTATAAGTTGACGTGCAGATTATTTATATTGTAGACATAAACATTATTTAATTTATAAGATATTTCAATTATAAATTAAATTTTGCCATGTCAGCAATATAGAAAGTGGTTTTATATACCGACTTACAAAAAAAAATTTTTTATTTTATTTTTTTTGAAATTTGGAAGCAAAAAGATGATAAAAGTAGGCATCCGAAGGACCTTAATTAGGAATAATATGAAAAAACTTTTTACATTTAGATGGAGTTGAAATATGATGTTTACAAAAGATGAAAATTTAGGATTATAATTTTAAAAAATTGATTAAATTTAAAATTCATATGAAAAAATTTTAAATTTTAATAGTAGATTTTAAACGAGTATTACGTAAAAATATAGTTCTATGGCCACCAAATAAGGCGGCGTTTGGTTCTCAAACTCAACTAAGTTCGGTTTAATTTTAAGCTGAGTCTAACAACTAAACACTCAACTCTCAAATTATTAAACTCATCCTAACTCAAAACTTTCTTACACGTGAAACCTACAACCTTTTCCAACTTAAAATATCTTTATACGTGAGACCTACAATCTTTTTCATTTTTCCATAAAAAATATTAAATTCATTTTAACATCCAAACAAACTTTAAAACTCAATTTAGATGGCCTCACATAACTCTCTATACTACTCAACTCCGTACTATTTATAAAAAAACTTAACTCAGCTCAGCTCAACATCTAAACGCAGACAAAATCTCTTAAGGTTGGATTCCGATTGATATGACATGCCACGTGGCATGCCATTTTATTAAAAAAAAAAACTAAAACCAAAAGAAAAGAAAATGAAACTCGATCTGAAGGAGCATATACCCATACCGACACAGCAGTAGTCCTAAGCATATATCGTCGCCTCTAGTCCTAAGCTCTCCCTCAATCTGGCACCGGCATCCACTCCGCGCAACAGTGGTGATCCGTCTACCTACACCGTCTTCCGAACGGAAGATTTTCCTTCTTATCACAGCACGCATCGGCGGACCTACGTTGGGGCAGGGGGTGGCCATGGCCCCCCAAAGTTTGGAAAAATATATATATTAATTTTTTATGATTTAATACGATTATATTAAGCTCATATTGTGTTGGCCTCCTCTCGAAAAAATTATCTTGACTCATTTTATAAAATTATTTTGATCTTATAGATTATTTTAACCTAAAAATAGAATAAAAAATATTTTATTTCAATTTTAACTTACTCCGGCCTCTACAACAGATTTCTAGTTCTGCCACTAACAGCACGAATCATTCAATCACACAGATTCTATTATTTACCCAACAGGAAATATAAGCTTTCGTTAACCTCTTATGAAGAAGACTTCTTTTGGCTTTGCATTTAAACTCCTGTAACTGTTAGTTTGATGGAATTGTGTACATCTCAACCTGTTACAGAACTGCTATTCCATCCAATAAAAAGGAGCCAATGTGGGTAAATACTCTTTTCATAACTAGGGGATCCGATCAAGACTTCAGAAAACAATCTGGTCCCCAAAATCTCATTAAAATCCAAGCCAACAAACACAGACTTCCTAAACCCCAGAAACTTCATTGGACAATTCTACAAATTATGAGACGGGTTTTGCTACACAACCTCCTACTATTTATCCACACTTCACATTTTATATTTTTTAATATTTTTTAATATATTTTTTTAAAATTTTTTTTTTTTGAATTTTTTTTTTAAATATTTCAAATTTTTTATTCACTATTCATATAAAAATATTTGATAAAAAAATTTAAAAAAAAGATAGAATATAGAATGTTAGTAAATAGTAAAAAATTGTAAAGATTATTTGTTACGAGACACTTCAGAACAGATAGTAAAAACTCGATGCCAAAATGTCCAGAGTCAAATTTACATATGGGTTCACGAATCCGAGGGATGGAGGCGACAGTGGCAACAGTGGCTCAGTGAATAAAGCTTGGGATGGAGTTATGTTGGGGAGATTCAGGTCACGGACTATTTTTTTAATCTAAATCTTTTTCTTTTTATTTTTTTAACAGTGCTACGGGAGTCCAAATTGGGCTCCCGTTTTTGTTGGACATTTTAATTATTTTGAAATTTTTTTTAATATAGTGTTTAAGAAAATAAATTTTAAATTTTTTTTTAAATTTATTTTTTACTTATTGTTTAAGAAAATATCGTTTAAAAAAATATTTATTTTTTTTACATTATTTGTTTAACACTTTAAAATATTTTTAAAAAAATAAAAAAAATTTACAATATCACTAAACAATATTTCTTTAAACAATAAGTAAAAAATAAGTCTACAAAAAATTTAAAATGTGCAATCGGACAACAAAAACAGAAGTTCAAATCGGACTCTTATCATTTTTCTTATTTTTTTAGTTCTGCAAGCCTATCTTTTTTTAATATTAAAGGAGCCACGTGGCCCACGCCATGTCAGTCGCGATCCACTTCTGGAAATTTATTGCTGTAGCTTCATTCTTATGGAAATTTGTACAATTTACTGTTTGTATTGACATGTATTGATGTGTAGTTGATAGTGTAGAAAACGGTGCCACTATTTATGGACAGTTGGTCTATCAAATCCCGTAAATACTGACCCGCGGGGCCAAAGTCTTTTAATATCTGCAAAATTGCAAATCATATATGAATAATTACATCAAATGATAAGTCAAGGGCAAGCTTAATATAAATATATATATATATATAATATACTAGCAGTTGTATAACGTGCAAGGCACGGTTGCCACATTTGCTTAATTGAAAATAATGTGAACAAATAAATAAAATTGTTGAAAATAATATTAAAGCTGTACAAAAAAGTTTGAGCTCTAAAACTATGCAAAAAAATGTAATGAAATAGTATGAAACAAATCCATCCTCCTTTTTGTGCTCTCCCTTTTTTTTTTTTTATTTAATTAAGAATATTATGAGATTTAAATTATGTTAAAAAATCTAAAGATTTATATGATTTTATTTTCTTAAAAATATTTAACAAAACTTCATCATTTATTTAATGATGAAATATTAGTATTTTATAAATTAAATTTGATTTTAAATGCATGATATAGTATTTATATTTTAATTATCTATTTTAAGTTAGTTGAAATCAGTGTTTAAACTTTTACTGTTAGATCAAATCTGAGGATTCAAGATGAAAGGTTGGGATTTGAAATACAGTGTCTTTTATTTCTATGTTGCTCTCACGTTTTTTCATCATTAAAGTAAGTCTCTTCTATTTTGGAAACCCTAAAAATATTATAATGGTAGAAAATCATTTTATCTAAATAATTTTAGTTAATTAAGGATATTATGAGATTTAAATTTTGTTAAAAACTCTAATTATTTATATGATTCTACTCTCTTAAAAATATTTACCAAAACTCTATCATTTATTTAATAATCAAATATTAATATTTTATAAATTAAAGTTGATTTTATATTTTAATTATTTATTTTAAATTAGTTTATTTTGAGTGTTTTAGGCTTAGTTTGGATAGCGAAAGTGTTTGAGAATGTTTGTGAATAGTAGTGAAAAAGTAATAATAGAATATTAAATAGTAGTAAAAAGTAGGTGAAAAGTAATGAATAGTAGAAAAAATAGATGAAAAGTAATAAAAAAGTAAAGAATAGTAATGAGAGTGTTTGAGAGTACCTGAAGTACTCTTGGTACCCAAACAAGGCCTTAACCTCTAATGTTGGATCAAATCTAGAGATTCAAGATGAAAGGTTGACATTTAATGTCACAAACCCTACTTTTTCCCCTCATTTTTTCCTCTTTCCTCACTCTCTTCCTTCCCTCCCTCCCTCCAACCGTACGCCTCTCTCCCTTTCTATCTCTCTTTTCCTCGACTCCTCCCAACGCCGTCGACCGCCGTTATCGCGCCCCTACCAAGCCCAGTCACCGGCGACCTTCTCCATGCCGATCTCCTCCCCCACAAACCTCTCTCTCTCTCTCTCTCTCTCTCTCTCTCTCTCTCTCTCTCTCTCTCCGCAACAGGCCGAAGCCTATAGCCTCTCTCTTCTCCTCGGCTCCTCCCAACGCCGTCGGTCACCCTTACCGCGCCACCACCAAGCCTAGTCAGCGGCAACCTTCCCCACGCCGATCTCCTCTCCCACAGATCTCTCTCTCTCTCTCTCTCTCTCTCCCTACAACAAGCCGAAGCCCGTAGCCCTCTCTTTTCCTCTGCCTTAGATTTCGGTTTGATAAAGATGATGCATGTAAGAAAATCTTGGTGTTTTCCATGTAAATAATAGCCTTATTTTTTTTTTTTTTTTCTTTTTCCTTTATTTTTTGTTGTTGTCATTTTTGTACATTCATAGAATCATATACACAGCCATAGTCTTTTCAGTGTTTTAATTGTCTCATTTTCATCAGTAAGATAGATGATCCTATATACTTGCTTTTATATATTTCCTGGTTTTTCATGTTTGTACATGGATTTTTGAGTTTGACCGATGTACTTGTTGAGGAAATTATATCTATCTCCCAAATTTCTAGCGATTTATTTAATTTGTTTTCAATTTTGAATCATCTAAAAAATCTTTGTGATATTGGGAGTGATTGGTGGCGAGATTTGAGAAATCGTAGAAAGATTGGTATCGGCAAGGGATCGGGAGGTGAAATAGAGAGTGAAGGAAGAATACGAGACAAAAGAGAAAAGATTGAGTACTTGCTACAAAGGGACAGAAGTGGAAGATAAAAGTGTCAAACAAAGACACTATTCATTCCTGTTCATTTCAAATAGGCTCTTTTTAAGTATAAGGAGATACATATATTTAAGAAAAATTATCATCATTCAATTATTAGAGAAACCTATATTCATAATCGGATACATACAAAGATATCTTCATATTATGAACCATTACCTCATAAACCAGTTAATGCATTTGGAGTTTCACCAGTATACTATTTTCTTTTGTGATTGGTTTGCTCTTCACTACTGATTATACTCTTTACAGAAAAAATCCAAGAGACAACAATCTGTCTAAATAGATACTTAACCTCACCCTTCATAAAACGAGAGGACTCAACCACTACAGACAAACTTCCAAGAGAGGAACTCCTTTCTTTTTCTTTTTCTTTTTCTTTTTTACTAAACAATAAGGAAAACAGTAAGATAAATGCGAAAAATGACGGATTACAGTTTGGACCACTTCAGGTAAATTTCAGACTCTATGACAGTGTGTGAAGGCAACACGCTAGTCTCTTTTCAGCTACAAAAGTCAGATATGAGAAATCTGATTGTGGCAATTTCGGTAATCTAGTGCGTGTGGCGAGAAAAGCTGTCGAAAGGAGTGGCACGTGAGGACCATGCGTAGTTGTAAGCAGCGCGTGAGGACCATGAACAGTGATTTTTGCAAAACTGTCACAATCCTTCAAACGATTTGCAGTCTGTGAGTCTTCTTGTGATGCTCGTGTCTGTCAAGAGTTGCCGAAAAATTATAGATATGTATGTTTCATCTTTAAAGGAAACAAAATAAACTAAGAAAAGAGAATTACTTTGATAGACCTTTCGGTAGATGGAAGGAGGGAAGAAGAGGAAGTCGAGGCCTCTTGCTCTTCTAGCAAAAGTCAGATTTGCACTCTTTTTACTAGAGAGAAAGAGTTTGCCCTAGAACCTCTTTTTTCATATATCCTCTTCGGCGGGCTTTATATATGTATATTTGCAGCCAGGTTTTAAAAAAAAATCAATAATAGGTTTAGTTTAGATTAATTTTACTGATCAAGTAAGCAAAAAAGAACACAAAACTAGAGATGATGATCAGCTATATTCTAAGGTTTTTAGGTATTAATCCTTTAGTGAAGTTATTATAATTATTAGAATAATGTCATATTTGAATACGTAGATGAGATGAGATATTTTATAAAAATATATGTGTTTGAATAATGAAATGAGATGATATAGTTTTATATTTTTTAGATTTTATAATGGGTTGGGCCAATCAATGATTAAAAATTATTTAATATAAATATATTAAAAAATTAATATTTATTATTAATTAAAAATATTAATAAACATATTTATATCTTATAAAATTTACATATGGGTGCAAATTCGAGGGATAGAGGCAATCGTGGCTACAGTGGCTCAGTGAATAAAGCTTGGAATGGAGTCGGCAACTATGTTTGGGATAGTTAGGTCATAGACTATTTTTTTTAATCTCATGTTGGGTTTGGATACATAATTTAAATTAGATTAGATGAGATGTTTTGAATAGTAATTGAATAAATTATTGTTAGAATATATTTTTTGGTATTATTTTTATTTTGAAATTTAAAAAAGTTGAATTGTTTATTATATTTTTATATAAAAATTTTAAAAAAATTATAATAATTAAGATAAGATGAGATGTAATAAAATGAAATGTGATAGAAATATTAGATATGCAAATCGAGCTAAATCTGTTTTGTTTTTTAGTTCAGCAAGCCTATCTTTTTTAATATTAAAGGAGCCACGTGGCCCACGCCATGTCAGTCATGATCCACTAAATCGGGAAATTTATTCGTGGTTGTAGCTTCATTCTTATGGAAATTTGTACAATTTACCGTTTGTATTGACATGTATTGATGTGTAATTGCTTGGGTAGAAAACAGTGCAACTATTTAGGATCGTCGGTTGGACCGCTGGTCTATCCAATCCCGTAAATAGTGACCCGCGGGGCCAAACTCCAAAGTCTTTTAATATATGCAAAATTGCAAATCATATATGACTAATTATATCAAAAGATAAGTCAAGGGCGGGCTTAATTTAAATATATATATATTTTAAGAGAAATTATCATTATTCATTTATTAGAAAAATATTTATTTATGACTAAATACATGTAGAGATATCCTCAAATCATGAGCCATTACCTCTGTGGGGGGTAAAAATTCCCACAGTCAGGACTCAAGGATGAAAGCCCAAAGTCAAACTAGTATGAAGACTGGGCCTAACCCGAGGCAGATTATGGACCTAAACGATGCCCGAGTCCAGACTACTCTAGAAAAGTCTAATATCGCCCGAGTAACATTTTACATTAGAATTTTAAAAGTTGAGGTCTAAGCGGACCCGGTTCATAGATGAAACTTGAAAAATAAGAGATAAAGTGCTCGGAAACTGTGCGATGGGACTTGCGATATCTACAGTGATGAAGAAGTAAGCTACCCCAAGTACGACCCAAACAAAAAGAACCCCGCATTCAATGCTGCCCGGCGGAAAGAACGCCACATTTAATGCTGCCCAAAGAATGGGCAGACTACATTTAATGCGGCCCAGGACGAATGACCAATCATGTTTGATGAGACATGTGCTCCGAACGCCTTGCAGGTACCCCTGGCACAGATTGGCTTGATAAAGCATGACAGGCAAATTGGCTCGGTAACTAAGCGTCAATGATACATGATCTCCTGCATTGTGGAGCACCATAATATGAGGGACCCGGTCGGCCCCTATAAATAAGACAGTCGGCAGCAGGCGAAAGAGGTAATAGAAATACACACTATAATCAAGTTTTGCCACATGTTTTAATAGTTTTATCTTCTTCATATCCGATTCACTAACTTTAACATCGGAGAATCAACGGACCCCGCGGTCCTTAGGGGTGGTAATATGTGATACGACTCGTTAACCAACACGAACACGACACGATAAAAACAGGTTAGGGTTTAGCCTTAAAGGGTTCGGGTCAAAACGGGTTAACCCGTTAAGACACAATTGCTTAACGGCTTGATAATGGGTCAACCCGTTTTGACCCATTATAACCCCGTTATGACCCGTTAAGAAAGTTAAAGTTACAATTATACCCTTATACCTAAAAATAAAATTGTTGGAATTTTAATTTCTATATTTTTATTGTTTGAATTATAATTTTGGACTTGTAGTTAATTTTATATTTTTTTCTAAATATTGTAATTTTAACATTTATATAAAATTATGCTAAACTTAACTAGGTCAAATGAGTTAATTTCGAATTTGTTCAACCGATTTACATAAACGGGTCATAACGAGTTGACATGACAAGATCCATTATGTTAACGGGTCGTGTTAGGGTTTGAGATTTTGACACGATAAGCTTAACGGGTCGGGTTATGGTTGACCTATATAGTATAATATATATGTCTTGACACGACACGAACACGACCCATTAACATGATTTGACACCCCTAGCGGCCCCCCATTTGATCCCTCATGAGCTCTTCTTTCGTTATTCAGGATACATAGACGGTCACTCCTGGATGCTGTCTGAAGGACGTTGCCTAGGTACGCGAACACGACCTCAACAACCTCATAAACCGATTAATGCATTTAGAGCTCTACCAGTACACTATTTTCTTTTGTGATTGGTCTGGTATTCACTACTAATGATACTCTCTACAAACAAACGTCTAAGAGAAAACACTCTACAGAAAAACGCCCAAGAGAGAAACTCTTTTTATTTTTATTTTTATTAAACAATAAAAAAAAATAGTAAGATAAATGCGAAAAAAGATGGATTATAGTTTAGACCACTTTAGGTAAATGTCAGACTCTATGACGGCGTGTAAAGGCAACATGCTCCAGACCATTTTGGTGATTTGAAGCGTGTGATGAGAAAAGTGCGTAAGGACCATGCGTAGTTGTTAGCAGCGCGTGAGAATCATGAACGATGATTTTCACAAAACTGTCATCATCCTCTGAACGATTTGCGGCATGTGAGTCTTCTTGTGATGCTTGTGTCTCTCAAGAGTTGTCGAAAAATTATAGATCTGTCTGTTTCGACTTTAAAGGAAACAAAATAAACTAAGAAAAAAGAATTACCTTGATAGACAAAGAAGGTAGATGTAGAAAGGAAGGGAGAAGGAGGAGGAGGGACCTCTTCTGGCAAAAATTAGATCTGGACTCTTTTTACTAGAGAGAAAGAGTTTGCCCTAGAACCTCCTTTTTCATATATCCTCTTTGGCGGGCTTTATATACGTATATGTATATGTGCGGCCAAGTTAAAAAAAAAAAATCAATAGTAGATTTAGTTTAGATTAATTTTATTGATCAAGTAAGAGAAAGAGAACACCAAAATAGAGATGGTGATCAGCTATATTTGTAGGTTTTTATGTATTAATCCTTCAGTGAAATTATTATAATTATTAGAATAATGTCCCGTTTGAATACACAGATGATATGAGATAGTTTGTAAAAGCAACATAAATTTGAATAATGAAATGAGATGAGATAGTTTTATATTTTTGAAATTTGATAAAGGGGTGGGCTAATCAATGATTGAAAATCATTTAATATGAATATATTAAATAAATTAATATTTATTATTAATTAAAAACATTAATAAACATATTTAAATTTAATAAAATATATATTTATAGTGGGTCCCACAAATTTTGTTGTTGATCGAAAAACTTAAAATAGGATGGGAAAGTAAATGACTGTTCACGGTTAGACTTTTTTATTGTTTATTGTAGTGTTTTTATTATTCCCAGTTAGACACGTACAAACTTTTGAAAAACTTTTTTACTGTTTACTTTTAGTTTTTTACTGTTTACTATAATTGTTTAAAAAAATTTTGAGATGAGATATAAATTTTAGGATGACCGTTTGAACATCTAGACAAAATGAGCCGTATAATTTAGGTTAGATAGTTTGTATCTCATTTAGACATCCAAACCGAACGGCCTAATGCTAGTCCTGAGAATTTAGAAGTGATAATCGCATGACATTATTGATATGATGCAGGTATCAAAACTTGTTATATCGAATATTAAAAGAGATTAATGTAAATGTATATGATATTAGGATAGGGAGCTGTTACGCACTCTGCCCTCTACTTTGTCTCTAATGTAAAAGTGTGTTGGGGGAAGCTATAGGCAACTTTGCATATTAAAGTATTTCTAACATTTTGTAAATAGAACCAGAGGGATTTTAGGGAAATAAAAATGAAAAAATTGAAAGAAAATATTTTTTAAAATCAGTTGTATTAAAGTTTGTAAAAATAAATAAATAAATAAATGAGACAGTTCGGATAAAATCGAAGAGGAGAGGCAGGTAGCTCACGACGGACCAGTATTAAATGCAACAAGTACGCAGCAGAACTGCCAGTGTACAAACCAATTGCAATATCACACGCAATAAGAACCCATAAAATCTCCCACCGGTTACCGATAAAACCCCCTCAAGCGGTCGGCTGCCCGGCCCTACTTATACGGCCACAGGTTCAGGCCTCTCATCAAACCCTCTTACTCTCACACACACACTCTCTCTCTCCGCAGAAAGCGAGAATCAAGAATCATGGTCAACACCAAGGTGGAAGATGATCATCATGTTTTGGTCCATGGCATTAGGCTTTCCTCGGTAGGGC
>QEOT01122712.1:0-19153 GCA_003123785.1 Pterocarya stenoptera | reverse complement strand
TTTTTTTTTTTTTTTTTTTTTTTTTTTTTTTTTTTTTTTTTTACGATGCATGTCAGCTGGATTCCTGCAGGAGTGTGAATTTCTGCAGAGGTATGTTTACTATTTGTTTTTGCAACATACACAGCTTAGCATGTCAATCTGCATTTCATTGAGTCTCGGGAAGAACGGGCAGGAATAGGCTTAAGCAAAGGAAAAGCTGAATGAAATACAAATTAAGGCACATAAACGAATATTATCTCACCCTTTGATCCTTTATTGAGTTAGATCTATTTATTTAGTCTACACCAATTTTTGAAAGGAATTAATTAAATTTGGTACCGCGCGCAGGTCTTCAATTGTTTTGGACGTCAGTTCTGTTTGCATTTTGAGGCTTTCCATCTAGAAATGGCACCAGTTTACATGGCCTTCGTGCGATTCATGGGTGAGGAAGAGGAGGCAAAGCAATTTAGTTACAGTCTGGAAGTTGGTGGAAATGGCCGAAGGAAACTTACTTGGAAAGGTATACCAAGGAGTATTCGTGATAGCCACAAGAAAGTAAGAGACAGTCAAGATGGATTAATCATTCACAGAAACTTAGCACTCTTTTTTTCTGGCGGCAATATGAAGGAGTTGAAGCTGAGACTCTCTGGTCGTATATGGGAAGTGCGATAAGAATTTTGAGACACAAAACTCCTTTAAAGTACGTACGTAGAAGAGGCGCTGAATTAGTTGGGAAAATTGGAAGCTAGCTAGCTAGATCATTCTATATATATTATCCCGAGAGCTAGCTAGCTGCTTGTTACTCTGTAAATTAATGCATGGGTGATGGGTACGTAGATTAATTTGCGTTTCTAATTGTCAAAGTTACGATCAGCTTTCAATAATTAATTATCAGTCTAGAAGCTAGGGCATCTTAATTTCCTTGCGATGGAATCAAACTTAAGACCCAATTTTTTTTTCCTCTCGAGCGCGCGGTTGGTCTCTGTAGGGGCGATTTCTCTGCCTAGTGCAATCTTCTTTCTTTTTGTTTTGTTGTTGGCTTCTATTGCGTGAATTAATCCTTTTGGGGTGGATATTGTTTCCATGGGTGAGAATGATCTGAATGAACTCTATCAGCTTTTGTCGTTAACAGAGAAGGAAGAGGAGGAGGTGGTGTTAGAATCTAGTAAACTGGAAGACGTTTCCCTTTGTGGAGGAAAAGGACTGCTAGTGACTATTTTGACGGACAAGCATTTCAATCGGGAAGCCTTTAAGGTGACAATGAGGAGGGCTTGGCGGTCAGTAAAACCAGTTACGTTTAGGGATCTCAGTTCCTATCTTTTTCTTGCTGAATTTGATGATCTTCGGGATAAGGAGCGTGTTGTCAGCGAAGGTCCTTGGTCTTTTGACAAACAGTTGGTGTTGCTGAAGGAAGTGGATGACAAATTACAGGTTCAGCAAATTAAGTTACTGAGGTTTCTTTTTGGGTGTGAATTCATGATCTCCCTTTACGAGCGTGAAATGCATATGTTGGTGGTTTAATTGGTCAGAAAATTGGAAAAATTGAGGAGGTTGATCTAGATAAAGGAGAGGTGGCCTTGGGGGGGGGGGGAGTTATTGCAAGTTAGGGTATTGCTTGATGTTAAAAAGCCTCTATTATGAGGGTAAAAAATTTCATTGTAGAATGGTGAATCTTGTAGGGTCCGTTTCTCTTATGAACGGTTACCTAATTTCTGCTATTGGTGTGACTGTTTGGGGCATGGGGATAAGGATTGTGGGCAGCATAAGAGTGTGGAGGATTCAATGGTAGAAGTTGCGTTCCCATATGGTTCCTGGTTACGGGCATCAACTTATGGTGATCAATTTCGGGATAGTTGTAATTGGGATAGTCTGGAGAGTAATATGAAGATGTCGCAACCTTCTCAGGGAATAGCCTCTACCTTGAGCAGTGGCTACAACGACTGGTAAATGTGAGGTGATGCCGGAGAAATCAGTTCAGGGCTTTGGAAAACTTGTCCCGATTTTCATTGCTAATGTTATGGACGAGGTCAGTGCGGTTGAAAAAAAGATGGCTTTGTCTGAGAGTGCTGTAAGGGAGGACATCTCAAAACCGTTGGTAATGGGGGTAGCAGTTTCTGATGGTCTAACAACGGTTGAAGGTGATGAAATAGTGTGGGAATCTCTTTTGAGAAGGGTACTAACACGCTGCCGTTTGGGGTGGGAAGGTCAAATTAGGTTGGGCCCAGTCCATCTAATGCTGAGATGAAGTTGGACTGTGGTAACAGGCCAGAACCTGATGGTTTGCATGGGTGTAAATGGAAGAGGCTCTCTGTTATAATTGAGGAGAGTTTTACTACTTTTGGGAGTTACAAACAACGAGTAGCTTCCCAAAAAAGAAAGGCTCAGACTAGCAAGGAGGCTAGGGCAGTGAAGCTTGGTGGCAGATGCAGATGATAAAAGTGATCAACATGTATCGGTGGTGGCTGTTTATCAGCATTGTCGACAACAATGAAAGCCTGATCTTGGAATGCCCATGGGCTAGGGAACCCGTGGGGCATTCATACCCTCTGCGATTTAGTAAAGAGGAACCTCCTGATATTTTGTTTCTTCAATAAACAAAGTTGAAAGCACGTGAATTTGAGGTATGTAAATTTAAATTGGGTTTTGTAAATTGTTTGGTTGTGGATTGTTGTGGTAGGAAGGGGGGATTGGCTTTATTATGGGGAAGGGATGTGCCTCTATCCATTCTGAATTATTTTCAATTTCATATACATGCTGTTGTAGAGAATGATGGGGGGAGTAATTCTTGGTTTTTAACGGGGTTTTATGGCTCTCCTGAGGCAAGTAATCTCTTTAAACCTTGGGCTTTGTTAAAATCTTTATGGTGTAGTTAGGGAGAAGCCTGGATGGTTCTAAGAGATTTCAATGAGATCTTGAATCACCATGAGAAATGGGGAGGTCGACCTAGACTTGAGTGTCAACATTCTGCTTTTAGGGAGGTGGTTGATGTGTGTTCTCTTAGGGATATGGGGTATCGAGAGAATAAATTCACTTGGAGCAACCAAAGGGAAGGTTCTCATTGCATTAGTGAGAGAGTAGACAGGGTTCTAGTCAATTCACAATGGGTGGGTTTATTTCCAAATGTTGTGGTTGTTCATGGTTTAGTAGCTTATTCAGACCATGTTCGTATTTGGGTCCAGACTCAAGATATGGTTGGGTTTGGTCACGCTAAAAAATTGTTTAGATTTGAAGATATGTGGGTGGGTGAGAAGACTTGTGAAGATATATCAAAGTAGCTTGGAGGAGGGGTGTGACAGAGGACCCTATGCTGAGTGTTATAGGCCTTATTAAGCAGTGTGCTACTCAATTGGCTCATTGGAATAGGTGTTCTTTTGGTCATGTTCAGAAACAATTAAATAAGGCTAGACAAAAGATGGTTTTTCTAAATGAGACTGATCCAATAGGTGTGTGCAGTGCTGATCATAAAGAGACTAGAGATGAAGTGCAAAAGTGGTTAGAAATGGATGAGTTGATGCGAAGACAAAGGTCTAAAGCCTTGTGGTTAAAGGATGGTGATAAAAACTCCAAATATTTTCATATGAAGGTTTCTCAGAGGAGGAAGAAAAATTAGTTATTAAAGATTAAGGATTCCCATGGGATTTAGCAGTATGGTGAGCAGAGGGATAGTATTTTCTACTTCAAATTCGAGGGGTTCAACTGATTTTTTGGCATCAATTTCTGGTAGAGTTTCTACCTCTATGAATGAGTCACTGTCACAGAGTTATACTAAAACAAAAGTTTTTATGCATTATCTCAGATGTACCCATCAAAATCTCTTGACCTTGATGGAATGTCAGCAACTTTTTATTAGAAGTATTGGAGTATTGTTGACAATTCAGTGACTACAATAGTGTTGACAACTTTGAATAAAGGTGAGTTCCAGCTCCTCTTAATCATACATTTATGACCCTTATTCCTAAGAAGAGTAATCCTGATGTGGTTGCTGATTATAGGCCTATTAATCTTTGTAATGTGACCTATAAATTGATAGTAAAAGTTGTTGCTAATAGGTTAAAAATCAGTGTTGTCTAGTATTATACTATTATTGGATCTTCTCAAAGAGCTTTTGTCCCATGTTGTCTAATAACTGATAATGTGCTCATACCATATGAGTTGGTTCATTTTCTCAAGCCCAAGAAAAAGGGGAAACAAGGGTTTATGTCTATAAAGTTAGATATGAGTAAAGCCTACAATAGAGTTGAATGGAATTTCATTAGCACTGTTATGGGTGTTTTGGGCTTTCAACAATCTTTTATAGATTTAATTATGGATTGTGTGAAATCAATTTCATATTCTGTGCTGATAAATGGAGAGCGAAAAGGGCTAATCATTCCTACTAGGGGCTTGAGACAAGGGGATCCTTTGGCCCCTTATCTTTTTCTGTTGTGTTCTAAAGGACTTACAGCTTTGTTACAAGAAGTAGGGGTAAGAAGAGAGATTGCTGGAATCAAGATTTGTAAGGGCTCCATATATTAATCATTTGCTTTTTGCAGATGATAATATTATTTTTTTGTAAGGTTGAAGTTAATGAAAACAGAAGAGTCCAAGTAGCTTTAGACACCTATGAGAGTGTTTCTAGGCAGAAACTTAATAGGGAGAAATGTAACAACCTCGCCCCGCGAAGGGTGGAATCGCTACGTACATGCATATTCTTAGCGTATTTTCTTTTCATTTTCCTTCCTTTCTTTTTCCTCACCAACAGGGAAGACACTAAGTGTCTGCCTCTCTCTCTGCAGTAATGCCTTGCTTTCTAACCTTTTCGTCATTTCCTGGACGTTTAAAATATTTAAAACAAAAGTGAGTCTAATACTTAGTAAGTAGTACACCATGCAGTGAACATACTAGGTATTTATTCTTTTTCTTTTTAAAAACGTGCATATATAAACATTTGCTAACATTTCATGCATAAACATTCTTAGAAATAACTAGGGTTTCATGCATAAGCATCTTTCATACTTTTTATCTTTCATGCATAACATCTTTCCACTTTCATAGGCCATGCACACTATTATGCCTCGTGTGCTAGGGTTAGCGGTCTTTTAAACCTATGGATTCGCCCGTAGCCACGGGTTGGAATCCCTTTCCGTTAGGGTGTAGCACTGGATGCACTACCAGATACTACTACCCGGCATTGCAATCTGCCTATTCATTCATTGGATACCTCTTTTCATTCATGTGATCGTTACGTATTTTCATTCATTGAAACATTTGTTTTCTTTAAGTCCTTTTGTCTTTTTATTCGTTTTAGTCATTTTTGATTTAACAGTTCATTCATAGAAAATGAACATCACTTAAAAGCATGAACTTAAATATCACTTAAAGGCATGAACTTAAATATCACTTACAGGCATGAACTTAAACATCATTTAAAAGCATGAGCTTAGGTATCATTTTAAGGCATGAGCTTAACATCATTTTAAGGCATGAGCTTAACATCGTTTAAAAGCATGAGCATAAACATCATTTAAAAGTACGAGCTTAAACATCAATTAAAAGCATGAGCTTAAACATCGTTAAAAGCACGAGCATAAACAAAAGTATGAGCTTAAACGTCATTTAAAAAAAATAAGGGTTTAAACATCATCTTTCAAGATATCTTTTAAAACGTCAGTTCTCAGGGGCCTTTTAAGACGTTCCCTCAGGAACATTTTAAAACGTCAGTTCTAAGGTACATTTAAAGCATTAGTTCATAGGGATATCTTAAAACTCATTTAAAGTATCACTTGAAGCATAAAGCATGAGACATTCATTTCCTTCCATTTCCTTTGCATTTAAACCTTTTCATTATCCTTCTTAGTTTAATGCATATGTATTTTCATGAACAAGATACACTTTCATACTATACTAAAAATAGGAAAAATCATAAGTTTCTTGAGAGAACATGCATGAAAATCTCATGGCTTAGATCCTACATGCATGCATTACCTTATACACGTACACACAATTATAATCGATAGGGTACGTAATAGGGGCAATTAAGAAAGGGCCGTACATACTATATTCATTTACTATTTTCATTAGAGAAACACTTGCAATAAGAGAGATATTCTTTCATAAAGAGAGCATGGTGTAAGTGGTCATAGCTACTTACCTTTATGCTCCTTGATACTTCCATCATCAAAATAGGTCATATTTCAATAAATAACATAAGCGTGTTAATACTCATGCAATATTCTTAACCTTCCCTTTAAAAGAGAAAGCCACGATACCACAATTTAACGTTCCTTCTATGCTTAACATTAACCCAAATGACTACTCCTCACCTTAACTTATAAGAGAAATAATTGAAGTATTAAGACATGCTAGCTATCAATGAAAATGCTATTTTAAAACTTACATAAAAGGTAGTTAAGGATTCATAGGCTTCAAACAAGGTTTCTTGATTTAAGCTCACTTTGGGTTATAGATATTAGGAGATAAAAATTTAGAATTCTCGACAATGGGTTTTAAAATAGATTTAGGCATCTCAAGTAGGCTAAACAAGCTTAGGAAACATGCCCTTTAATCAACTTGTAGTCTCTCAATTTAAAAAGGTTAGCTCATCAATATTTTGGACTCTTTGGTTAGTTAGAATTTAACCAAACGAGGGACAACATAAATGGACTGTTTTTACATCAAGACATGGCATGACATGGGCTTAGGAATACTTGGACAGCTTTGCATATCATAATACATTATGCACAATTAATCTCTTATATCTAAACTAACTAAGCTATAGTCTATTCTCATAAGCAATAATTAATTAGTTTAGATAAAACCTCCCATTAAAATTAAAGTGGCATAAAATATAGCAAAGTTACCCATTAAAAAGTTTTAAAACTTTTAAACACTTAAGCTTATGATTTACTTTAATACCTTTAACAGCAAGATATAAAATTATAGAACCAAGCAAAACTTCTAAACCAAACCTCTAGCATCCTAAAAATAGATTACCAACCAAATCTTAACATAAGGCACATGATACCAACATATATAATTTAAAATCACTGTAAATCATCACCTATGATTAACCCAATTTTAATAGTAACATAGCATTTTCAAAAATATAGGAAAACACATAGCAAAACAACTATAATAACATTCGGTTTGGGCAAAAAACAGGACATAAATATTTAATTGCAATATAGAAAATCAAACACATCAAAACACAAGCTAAAATAACTTAATGGGCTTCCAAAATCACATAAAAATAAATAAGTCAAATTGAATTTTTTACCTTAAACTCGTAGCCCATTCCAATACATAAGTGGACGACCAAATAGAGGGACAACCGTGTGGATGAAGAGCCAAATGTTAACACTGTTTTAAACCCCAAAACTGAAACGTCAATGGGTAAGGAAATGGTGAAATTTGAAATCCATAGGAAAATCATGCTAGAAAGTGAACCAAGAGTTTATTACCTTCAATATTTCATCCTTTGGAAGATGAAATCAAGTCTTGGTTCCAAGTTTTGAAGAAAATATTTTTCTTCCTTCATTTCCATGGAGTTACAAGCTTGAGGGAGATAAAGGGCCTTGGTTTCTTGAAGATGAAAAGAAAAGAGAAGAAGAAAAGAGGAAGGTTAGCTCTTGGAAAGGAAGAAGAAATTTTTATTTCTTTTTTGTTAGCTTGCTTTGGACGATGGGGCTTGGAGGAAAAGAATTAAAAGCTTCTCTTGAAAGCTTACTAACTGAAGGAGAAAATGGGTCAATTGGTCTTAGTCAAGGCTTCTCTTGCAAGCTAAGGAATGGATGGTGGAGAACTATCCACTTCAAAATGCTTTTCACCTACCAATCTAATGAGAGATTAATTGGGCCATTTCTTAAATAAATAAAATTAAAAGGCTTAAGAGAAATACTTCAAAATCTTAAAAAAAATAATACTTTGATTTATTGTAATAAATCACATTTTAAAATAAAACATACTCATCTTAGTTTAAAATAAGACATACTCATCTTAAAATAAAACAATTGAAAGTAATAATAAAAATAATTTTTATCTCAAAATATTTAACTTAAAGAATTAATAAAATAACGTAAGGACCTACGTAGTAGGATTAGGGTATTACAAGAAAACAACTATAGTTTTCAATAACAATGTGAATAGGGAGTTGTAGGAGGAGCTTAAATTGATGTGGGGTAATAATGAGATCCAGCAATATGATAAGTACCTTCGATTGCCTCCTTTAGTAGGAAGATCTAAAACAAGAGTTTTTTAGGTGATTAGACAGAGAGTATGGCAGAAACTACAGAGTTGGAAGGAGAAACTACTGTCTCAGGGATGTAAGGAAGTGTTATTAAAAGCTATTACTCAGTTGATCCCTACTTTTTCAGTGAGTTGCTTTCTCTTACCTTCTGGTTTTTACAATGAGTTAGAGAGTCTAATGGCAAAATTTTGATGGGGTCAAAAAGTTGAAAAGAGAAGGATCCATTGAGTTGAAAAGTAAGGCGAGTGGGGGAATGGGCTTTAAGGATCTAAAGACTTTTAATCTTGCTCTACTTGCAAAGCAAGGTTGGAGGATTTTACAGGATGATAATTCTTTGATTCATAAACTGCTAAAGGCTGGATATTTCTCTAAATCTAGCTTTTTGGATGCTACTTTAGGCTATAGTCCTTCTTATACATGGAGGAGCATTTGGGAGGCTAAGAAGTGGTTAAGGGAGGGTTGTAGATGGCATATTGGGGATGGTAAAGCAGCACATTTATAGACTGAACAATGGTTGCCAGGATACACTTATATGTTGCAAGAAAGTTCTTCTGATATTCAGAATAAGTAAGAGTTAGTGGCTTCTATTATTGATAAGTCAATAGGGTGGTGGAACATTGATAAACTTAGAACTCTCTTCAATCCAATAACTGTGTCTAAAAATTTTAAAGTGGTCATTAGTCCTAGCAGCTTAGCAGATAAATGGACTTGGCAATATGAAAGGAATGGTCAGTTTTCTGTAAGAAGTTGTTATAGAAATATCAGCTTGCAGCAAAGCATTTTATTTGCAGAGTCTTCAGATATGGGCAGACAGTAGAATGTGTGGAAGGCTTTGTAGAGAATGTAGGTTCCCAATAAGATTAAAATCTTTGCCTGGCGTGTTTGTAAAGATGGTCTTCCAACTAAGACAAATTTGGTTTAGAAACATATAATTGATAATGGGGTTTGTTGTTTTTTTTCTAATGCTCAGGAAGATTTGCATCATGTTTTAATAAGCTGCTCTCAGATCAATCAATGAGTACTGGAAGGAATTTTTGCCTTTTGTTTATACTAATATTGGCTATAAAGTGTTTGATATTGCTCTTAAATTGATTGAAGGTGGGGAGAGGGACAGCTTAGAGTTATTCTTTTGTCTAACATGGGGGTTTTGGTATAGTAGAAATAAATGGGAGTTTGAATAGATCAGACTAAGTCCTAGGCATGTGATTAATCACACTATTGGTCTAAAGCACAGTTATAAAGCAGTGTTAGTTAAAGATTAGGTGCAGCTTCGAGCACACACTACAACAAATACGAGTTCTAACGGCGACCATTATTCGCCTCAAAATGGGGCAAAACCGTGGCAATTGCATTTAAGCCATGACTTTTACATCGCAGATCAAACGCCAGTAAGCGAGCATGACATATACCCTGTTTTTCGTTGCAACCGAGCTGCAGAAAATCTGAACTTCATCCCGTCGATCTTCCTGCCGCGAAAGGCAAGATAAATTACTGACGCAAAATTCGACACCATTTTCTACACGGGCTCGCCGATAACTGGTCTTTCTTCCTGCGAGCGTTCCGGTGGTCGAGAAAAGGTTTCTAAGTTCGACGATTTCAGATGCGCCGAAGAAACTAGTGGCAATAATATCATCGCCGCACTTAAATGATTTCGGCGAGCCCGGTTAAGGTTTTTTACGGCGTTCTCTGATTCGGCCAACACGTCAATGCGCAGCTGAATGCTTGCCGCGGGTTATCAGTAAAAACGACGATTTGAAATGAATTTGCTGCGTGCATTCATGTCGCCACAGTAGAATTGGAAGACCGATTTGTACCCCAGGTTATAATCGGCGCTTGGTAAGAATTTTTTTGGCGATAATTTTTTCCCCAAAAATTATTTTTCTCCCATACTTTTAGCAAATTTGGTTCTACATTTTTACAATTCTTAACGCAGGGAAATCATATATTATTATTGAACTCCCAAGGGCAAATTGCCCTAATTTAATTCTAATTAGGCTTCTGCCAATCTGTGGAAATGTTCATGTACTCATGCCTTGTAATTGATCATAAGCAGAGCTAGGGCTATGGCTAATCTGTGGAAACATGTCAAACCAGCGTCAACTTACATGCATGTATATGTATTTTCACACAAGCAGGGGTGAAAATAATCCACTTAAAAAATGGCACTGCTCATCTGGTTTTGCACCCACACAAACACACACACATATATATGTACTTATAGGCTTGAATCTGGTTTTGAACATGATATATATCCCAAGGTGTAGGCCTATATATATGTATATATATATTTCAGTGTGTATATGCATGTACATTCACGCTGGTTTCACACTCTAACTAATCATGCCTGTTTTAAAAAATTATTGGGTTTGCACAATATATATATGGTTAATTTTCACAATCTAGCACATGTATATAATCCACTTAAAAATTGGTGTTCGTCTGGTTTTGCACCCACACACACACACACATATATATAAATATATATTTATATATATCTGGTTTTGAACATGATATATATCCCAACATGTAGGCCTATATATATGTATATATATATTTCAGTGTGTGTATATCAGACACAGAGAGGAGATTGCATTATATATAATGCAATCTCCTCTCTGTGTCTGGTATATAGGCCTAAATTAATCATAGATGCAATTATAGGTTCTACCACATGCTTGAAAGGATCAGATTTTAATCGTTTACATTCTTGCTGAAAGCAGTATGTCAAATATCTCAGCTTTCTGATTACTCTTTCATTCAACATTGTCCATAACTTAGTAGTACAATGATCTCATAATTCTGATCCATACTTGCTATTAAAACATGCCAGCAGTCCTACTATATATCTCTACATGTACATGTACATACCCCACTTATAAAGGAATATTTAAACTTAAAGTTCTTGCATTGATTGGGGCGCACATCCAAATTGCCACTGCCCTTGGATGTATCGGGCTATACGATGACCTGTTCCAATACACAAGTTCAAATGAAACAAAACTCATCTCAGAAAATGCAGCCATGCTTAAGATTTTAAGTTATTAAAATTAGATCTTCATTCCGTGTGCTTTCAATTGGCAAACAGAAACATATTTTGTTGTTTATTGTGTGTTGGGCAGCCTAAAACACTCTACAAAATGACTGCTCCATTAATCCTGAGAAAAAGTGTCTCATTTTTCCTTCATTGCCTGGTGGAGATGAGTATGGTTTTTATATCAATTGTTCTGATAAAACCATTCATATACTGCATGCATGTCAGAATACTCGATCCCAAGGATTGAATGCTGTTTTTATAAGCCTTCTTTAATGGAATATACATGGATATTTATTCTGTTTACCTTACTCTTCACAGGGCCATGTACTTCTTGGTAGCAGTAGCATCTTGCCATCACGAAACATCATTGTAATCTCTGGTCTCCCTTTACAAGAACCCTGTCATGTATATATAACATCCAGTAAGTTCATATAGATATATGCCTTTCATACATGGAATCTCCATCTATATTTCACCATGTTCTGCTATTGCACTAGTCACCCTTTATGCTTTGCAACAACACAAGTCCTCAAATAAAAAGCTCTTAGTATATGCATAAAAACCTCTTCACAAGTCAGTAGGGTATAACTGAAATTTATTTGCTGCTGTTACTAAGCTACCACCCATAGGATTACTTACCATTTACTGTCAATATATGAGTCATTGCTTTTAGCATGCAGTACGTAAATCGACGCATTTTTTTCAATTGAATAAACCACCCCAAGTAACGATTAAAATGGGAAACATTGCAAACAGATTTGAGAGTTTCAAGATGTTTTAATTACAGGCAATATCCTTTGATTTCTCGACAATGTCCCTTTGATTCATGACATAGGGTTAAATTTGTTTGCCTCGCCTAAACTGCAAATTGAGTAATCTATGGCAGTTTTAACAATGCAAACTGATTTACATGGTACCATTTTAGCATTCTATCAACATGACAACACCCCCATATTGTAACAGTTCTCACTTTAAAACTGGTAATCATCTAGAAAGGTCACTGAATTTGTCAGTTCTTGACCTCTCCAAACAGTATCAAATAATTAGTTCAAAACCAGTCAATATAGAGCAAGAAACCAATTTACCTCCCATCATTGACCCTTTGCACCAAGATCAGAATATAATTAATCCATTTTCAAAAGTATTACTATATTATCAGCATCCCCAACACCCCTTCATCAAAAGTGCAGCAAAAGTGTAGGTCAAAATACTAGATTACTATCTGCTGGCATGCAGAAATGTCGGCTAAGGAACTGCAGTTTGGGTCTCTCTCTGAGACCCTAATTCCGTCTCCACTTCTGACATTCTAAAGTTTACACGTTGCTCATATTCCTGCATATGCTCCCTCATCATCCTTAAACCACCTTCAATCTCTTCAACCCGATTGAAGTAATACTCTGCATTTTTCCTATTTGCTTCATTCTCCGCAGCTAGTCGTTCATACTCCTCATTTGATACTCCACCCACTTTAACAGATTCGGGCATAACAGAGTGGCCCAGCCCTCTATTATACCCTGACCTATGTCCCAATACCTCCCTAAATATGGTTGTTGCTGCTTCATCTGTGCGAGCGTTTGGGTCTTTGGCATTCATCAATTGAACCATCTGATTCTGTGGCCAAAACAAATTAAACCATGAACATAATACAACCATAAACCTTGTCCACTAATTTCCTCATAAGTTGCCCTAACACTAGACAGTGAACTTTTCACGGCAACTTACAGTTAAAAAAAATGAATCAACCTCCTAAATGAATGAACAAACAAGGATCTACTCACATAATTGTCTTCTGTAGTTGGCGTGATAAATCTCCATTTTTTAGTCGATCAATGCACATCTTTGTAAAAATCAATTAGATTCTTATCCTTCTACATAAACATATAGCCATAACCAACCACATTAGCATAGTTTGCCAAATAAAATTTAATTCTCATAAAAAGTAACAACCTGGACATCATATAATCTCAATACCTTTCTTTCCATTAGTACAACAAACGAAGTCCTACCGCTTGTGTGGTTGACTCTTTGCTTACGCCTATTTTCTTTGTTTTGGCTGGACATTTTCTGCAATAAAAGNTAGCATAGTTTGCCAAATAAAATTTAATTCCCATAAAAAGTAACAACCTGGACATCATATAATCTCAATACCTTTCTTTCCATTAGTACAACAAACGAAGTCCTACAGCTTGTGTGGTTGACCCTTTGCTTACGCCTATTTTCTTTGTTTTGGCTGGACATTTTCTGCAATAAAAGAAAAAATTAAACAGCTTTTTTCAACTATACCTCAATTGCCATCTACAACAATTACATCTAAACTTATTTTATTGCTAAAGATATGGGGAATATTATAGATAACAGTTTCCTTTTCTTATTTAAATAGCCACTGATATTACCTTTTGACATGTGAAATCTAGAAGAAAACCCAGCCACACATGCTTACCTTGAAGTCATCACTCGCCCACCGATTGCATAACCACTCCCATACTGGCTTCTCTACCAACGCACCTCTATTAGCTACTGCCTCCTCATGTGATGCATAACTTAAANTGTGAAATCTAGAAGAAAACCCAGCCACACATGCTTACCTTGAAGTCATCACTCGCCCACCGATTGCATAACCACTCCCATACTGGCTTCTCTACCAACGCACCTCCATTAGCTACTGCCTCCTCATGTGATGCATAACTTAAGTATTTTTTGTGTAGCTTGTAATGAAACGCGTTATATGCACGAGATAGTTGACTTGTGACGGTTCGACGATGATTTTTCTTCGTCCAATCCAAGACAAAGTCAGCCTATGATCAACAAGAAGTGTTAAAAAACCCATGGGCCATTATATATACAGAAAACTAATTCAAACACTGGTTGTGTTAGAAACCCAAAATAATGTACTCAAACTGATGATGGCACACATTGAATTTGTTTTACTGATGATGCAACACATTGCATGTGTTTTAGAAGCTAATATATATTCTTAGATTAGCTTGTAACATTCACAGTCTGTTTTCCCTTTAAGTGCATTGTTCAAAATTCACTCCCCATGAAATTTGGATTAACTGTTTTTCTAATATTATGGAAGATTACTCATGCAAGCTGCATTGGTTATTGATCAGTCCTACTTAACATGCCTACACAGAGTACTAACAAAATATCAGATTGTGTTTTACAAGCTATCATATATTTAGATTAGCTTGTAACATTCATAGTTTGTGTTTTAACAATCAGTGCACTGTTTAAATTTCAGTTTTCATTTATTGTTCTGACATGAAAACTGCAACATTGAGTTTGACAATATGCAGTTTATGTATTTAGCTTTTAACTACAGCTTATTCAACTAGTTAGGAAAAAGCTATATATCAATAAGTTCAATAATTTGGAGATCACCATACTCGAACACGTTGAACAAGTTCCTCTTTCTCTTTTTCATCCACGGCACTCCAGCTAACATGCCTCATTTCAGCATAGTGTTTCACGATCCAAGTCACTCTTGTTGTGTAGACGGTTCTGTTGTTGCATGATGGGCCTATCTGAAAATCTTTTATCTCAAGTGGTATCTTCCCATACTTTCTGATCCTCTCAAACTCTGTCTCCTTCGCTACACCCCTACCGCGTGTACTAGTTTTTTGTACTAACCCAGCAACACATATAATGAGACCACCATGTATAAATCATATCATAACGTGTTTATCATGAATAGCAAATAGGATGTGGAAAAGATGGAAACTTACCCTCAAATGTTGTATTCACCTCTGCAGGAGTACAGGGTGGAAACGATGAAGGTACTTCATCTGGTGGTTGATTGGAGTCATTAGACTCCATGGCAGCTTCATCCCTCAAAGTCCATGCTGCTGGTTCAAGCTGTGTGTGTCGTCCAAGTGGAGGCAAAACCCGTGATGTCCCTGGTCCAGTAGCTATTCCTCGCCCTCTCCCTCTCTTTGATTGAATCATTATAACTGCATGCACATATTTCATTACTCCAATAACCTCATATAAACTCTTAATACTGAAGTTGTAAGGTTGAATAGACTAAAAAATGGTTTAACAACAATAAATGTTGCTGGAAATTTTGCTATTATAAACGATAATAAATGTTTACCATAGTATAACAACAGCCTGGACTCTTTAACAATAAACGTTTACCATAGTATAAACATTCAGATTGGAAATGTTAAATAAAGGTTCAACAATAAATCTCCCAGTATACCATAGCTGTAACAACATCCTACTACTATATATTAACCTTACATTCCATGTATTATCTGAAGTTTAGGAAAACCATTCAACCATAAAAAGCCCTACCAAGTTGAAGCTTTTGACAGGATGGTTAACCTTGAGAAGATACGTACACCCTTAGAGCTAATTTCTGATGGTCGAGCAAGAGGTGTGAAGCAGAATAAATTATTCAACAGTCAACTGGTTCAGCAAGAGGTGTGCAACAGAAAATGGCAGAGAGATATTTCAGGTTCAGCAAGAGGTCGTGTGCAACAGAAATATTTTGCATTACAAGTAAGAGGGCCTCTTTCTCGAAATGACTTTCACTACATCAAATAGAATGAAATTCCCGCCTAGCTTGAACCTTAATTCTCCCGCACAGGTGCAGCTGGTTCTATCTGGAAAAGCATGGTCGTGATGTACGTTACTGTGGGATTTGGTGGATCACTATACTGACTACAATACTTGATAGCAGCATGGCCATTTGTACATTCATTGGTGGTAACAGGTCTAGAAAGCCCGATCTTAGAGCCTTGTTGCAGACCACTTGGCTGATGGCTGGGAAATACACGTGTATATATGCATGCCTTTCTTTGTAGTGCACTCATAAAATTAGTTAACTTTTGGTTTTTCTCTTTCGGCAGATTCACCCTTTTATAAATATATATATTCTATATATATATAAATGTGAATGACTGCTTTTGTTAATTGCTTGATTATTAAATTCAATTGTATTGTAATACAATTGAATAATTTTTTTTTATAAAAATTGTATTGTATTTAAATAATATTATTTCTGAGTAATCATTTAGAATGTTGAAAGAACATTGGTATGAAAAATGTGAGGTAACTCAGGTTAATATCATGAAATCCAGTCATTTCACCGATTGCATACTCCTCCTAAATGGATGCCATTTTTTTAGGTTATTATATTTTTTGTGTCTTTTTTTTTTTTTTTTTTTCTCCACTCTTATCTTTTGATCTGCATCTCATGCAGATCATCATGTGCACATTAAAAACACAGGCTGGGCCGAATTTGTGCAAACATCTAATATGTTTACTAGTAGGTTAGAAATCCAATGAGAAGACAGATACTAGTGGGTTTTATAGCCTACTATATAATGGGTTTCATCATAAGAAAAAGGCAATAAAAAAACCTATGTAACATTTAAGCAACTTTAAAGAAGCCAGAAGAGACAAACAAGTCTAAATTCATTATCTGCAGCTAAGAAAGCACTCTAAAGATAGATAGACAACTGATTTAAACCCACGAGAGTACAAGGTGTATACATATATATAATATCTATATATATAAATGTTTAATTATATATTACACACACACACACACACACATATATATATATAGCAGGATGATCAAAACACGAAAATGACCCCATGGCACATCTGCTCATTATATATATTATTATAGGTTCAATATCAGTCGACGCGGAGAATAGAAATTAATGCCGAAATGCATTTTTTTTACCGACTGATGGCCATCGCCGAGGAAAAAAAAACGCAGCAAAGTGACTAGTTGCTGCGAAACTATTTGCTACGACCAGGAACCGCCGCAAAAAGACACAGGATTGACTACGATCCTGTGAGTCGACGCGAAGAATGGAAATAAATGCCGAAATGCAATAAGTTTACCGACTGATGAGCATCGCCGAGAAAAAAAACGCAGCAAAAGCAAATAGTTGCTGCGAAACTATTTGCTACGACCATGAACCGCCGCAAAAAGACACAGGATTGACTGCGATCCTGTGAGTCAACGCGAAGAATGGAAATAAATGCCGAAATGCAATAAGTTTACCGACTGATGAGCATCGCCGAGAAAAAAAACGCAGCAAAAGCACCTACTTGTTGTAGTGACATTTTGGTTGGAAATTAAACCACCCCCTGAAGCTAGTCTGAAGCTTAATACAGATGGGACAATGTTCATGGATCTTCAGAAAGCTGGGATTGGTGTTATTTTGAGAGATGAACATGGGCAGGTCTTACTGGCAGCTAGTAAAGTTGAGTTTGAGGTTGAAAATCCAGAAGTAATAGAGCTCCTAGTAGTATTTCGAGGCCTTCCACTGTGTTCCACTATGGGTATTTCTAATATCATCGTTGAGAAGTGATTGCTTGCTGTTGATACAAGCTTTACAAAAAAATAATATGGTGGATTCTTTTTTAGGTGCTCTATACACTGAAGTTTATAAACTTAAGAGTTGTTTCAGTTCTTATTTTTTTAACCATGTTTATAGAGAGGGGAACATGACAACTCATAAACTTGCCCGCTATGTATGGAGTGTTGAGAGTATTCAGATGCGGTGGAATTGTATTCCAAACTTCCTTTCTCAAGTCCTTTGACTTGATAAATGTCTGTAATTGTTATCTCTTAATGAAGTTTATTCATTTCTATTTAAAAAAAAAAAAAAAATTCCTTGCAATGATTTTAAGGTTTGATTAATGTCTTCTAAATCTACCTGGAATACATATATGCATATATAAGTCCTAATTAGATCTGCGATCACAAATATTGTTCATGCAATAGTACTGTACGTGAGGATACGAAATATTATCATAGTAGCTACAAGTTTTATTTGGCAAATGAAAGGTCTAATTAATGTAGCTAGGGAACATTAATATGCCGTTTATTTTATGTAAGTGGTCGGTCCATTAATGGAGGATCCTTACATATCCACTTTCATAAAATTAACATATAAAGTATACCCAACATTAATTTCTGAAATTTTCATATCCAAAAACATCTTAAGTACAGTACGCGGCCAGACAACAGAATGAACTGATGTTCTCACTTTTAATACATTATTAATGCATGCTAAGAAAAAAAAATTGCTTTTAGCTAGCCATGAACCGATTCTATAAATTAAAACTAAATTTATAAACTGAAGTAGCTTGATGTGGTATGTTAGATTGTAAAACTATTTTTTTTATAAAGTAGGTCTAACATATCATATAAAGCTATATATGACAGTTTATGAATTTACTTTTATAAGATTTCTTCGTGGCCCTATAACACTCCTAAAAAACATTATTTATATATCTTTGCTTGTTTCACACACACACACACACATATATATATATATACATGTATATATTTTAGTTGACTCTTTTACAATCCAACCTAATCTCTCCATTGTTGCCAGTGAGGGGCCTTATATTTCCCATGTTGATCATCGACTGAACAAAGCTGTCAAAGAAGTCACTCTGACTATTAGCAAAACGATTGACAATGCCAACCGTAGCAGCCCCACTTGTTGAGAACAGCTCTTGATCGGTCTGGAGAAGCCCTTGTTTGTTCTGAAGGTTTGTGAAGTAGTCATTATCAAAGCCATCTGGAGAGGAGCGGTCAAGATTGGTTAGTGTATTGTCATTTGATCCACCTTGAGGACATGTTTGCCGAAGCGTTTCCAGGTATGTAGTGTCTAGGCTAGGGTCCGGGTTCCCACTGCCATTATTGAAGTCATAAAGGCGGTGGCTGAATGTCGCACATCGTGCCCTTCCAAATGTGTGTGCGCCTGCAAAATTATGAGAATGCTGATTAAAAAGATGATGATAAACAATGTTTACAGTACGTACGAATTAGGTTGTATATATATATATGTAGTTTCATTAATTTTTAGTTACCAGATAAAGCAACAAGATCAGTAGAATCAAGTCCGACATTATTAAACTTTTCAGTAATCTGTTCAAGT
>QEOT01122711.1:0-34267 GCA_003123785.1 Pterocarya stenoptera | reverse complement strand
GATCAAGCAAGGTGGTAGAAAATCTTGAAAACCACTGCTTGGAGGCTTGTTTCAAGTCATAAAGAGATTTGTTCAATTTGCATACATGATTCTCCTCCGTACAAGTAAATCCAGGATATAATTTCATGTAAGCCTTTTCATCTAAGGAACCATACAAAAAAGCATTATTAATATCCAATTGAAAGTGACCAACCATAAATGGAATCAAAGGCAAGAAGACAACGAACAATGACCATTTTGGCTATAGGGAAAAATGTTTCAAGATAATCCAAACTTTCCCTTTGTGTATAACCTTTTGCAACTAGTCTTGCATTATATCGCTCAAAGGAGCCAACCGACTTATACTTCCATTTACAGGCTATAGGATGCTTACCAAGAGGGAAAGGAGTAATAGACCAAGTATTATTATCCTCTAGAGCAGTTATTTCAATTGCCATGGCCTCTCTCCAATGAGAGAATTTCATTGCTTGAGTAAAAGAGGTGGGTTCTGAATTGTTTGAAAGGGTAAGAATATACTGTTTGTGTGTAGAAGAAAGATTTGAATATGAAAGGGAATGAGAAATAGGATAAAGTTTACCAAGACCTGCAGACAAAGAAGGATAACAAGGTGAGGTAGAATCCGAGACATTATGGCAGTAATAATTCTGCAAATAGCCAAGTGGTCGATGTGTTCTGGAAGACCTTCTAGGTAAGGTAGGAACAGATGGAGAAGAATGTATATTTAAAGGAGAAGTAGGGTTGGAAGGAGTAGGAATGTCAACAAGAGGACAAGGTAAAACATGATGAATAGAAGAGTGGGCAGAAATTTGCCTGTGAAAATTGTGATAAGGGAAAATGTCTTCATGGAAGGTAACATCTCGAAAGATAGAAACAGATTTATGGATTAGGTCATACAACTTGTAACCCTTGACACCATAAGGATATCCAAAAAAGTGACAAGGTGTAGCTCAAGCATCAAACTTAGATCAAAGGTGAGAAAGAGTAGATGCATAGCATAAACAACCAAACACTTACAAAGAATTTTATTATATAACATTTCATATAGAGATTTGTTACACAAAACAGGTGTTGTAAGTCTATTGATGAGATGAGCAGCATGTAAAACACACTCACCCTAAAAAGAAAGAGGAAGATTAGCTTGAAATCTCAATGATCTAGCAACATTGAGAAGATGCTAATGTTTTCTTTCAACCACAGAATTTTGTTGGGGGGTAGCAACACAACTACGATGATGAATTACACCTTTGAGGGTGAAGAAACTTGACATATCAAACTCTTTACCATTGTCTGTTTGAATGATCTAAATTTTTATGTTGAATTGAGTTTCAACAAGGATAAAGAAAGACTGTAATAGGGATTGAGTATTTGATTTTTGTTTCATCAAGTATACCCAAGTAGCCTCGAAGTAATCATCAACAATGGGTAGGAAATAATTGAAGCCATCAAATGTAGAAGTAGAAAATGGACCCCAAATATCACAATGAATTAAAGCAAAAATAAATGTAGCAGTATGTGCACTATGAGGAAAAGGTAAACACTTATGTTTGGAAATAGGACATATAGGACAATGAAACGTTTAATTATAAGATGAAGGAATGTCAGATATAGATTTGTGTAGAACATCCAACTTAGAAAAAGAAGGATGACCTAATCTAACATGCCAAAAATCAACATGAGTCTTTATTAATGGAAACAAATGATTGAAAACTGCAGAAACGACATGTATAGAAGAATGAGATGACTGCTATAGAACATACAACTTGCCTTTTTTTGCTACCCAAGCCAATCGTCCTCCAATGGATGAGGTCCCGAATAAAACAACAATTGGAAAGAAAAAGAAATAAACAAGAGGATGAAGTTGTGAGTTTACTAACAGACAGTAAATTGAAGTGAAAAGTGGGTACACATAAAACATCTGTAAGAATCAAAGATTCTAAGAGTTTTACAGTCCCAATATGAATCACATTTACACTGGAACCATTAGGTAATGTAACAATAATATCGACTGTGGAGATGATAGTAGTATAAAAACAAATTGAAAAAACAGTCTCTCTTCTGGTAGGACAATATGATAAATGGAGTTTAATGGACACCAATACAAAATTGCCACATCAGCATCTCACACAAATGTAGTCTACACCTACACACACAATAACATTTGATAGATTCAGAAAATCGAGTTCACCCCTCATTTCCACAAAAATCCTTCAACAACTCCTCCCTCCCTTCGACGGAAAACAAGCCCCAGCCATCGCACGCCGCGCACCATACTCCGATGGAGAAGATCCAGCCTAGACCAGTGCGAAATCTCTTCGACAAATCAACACTCCCTCCCTTCGACGGAAAGCCTTATTTTTAGCTCTGGCATCGCTTGTTTCCTTTCCGGTTCTGCATGCGATCTTTGGATCTTTCTACTTTTTTTTTTTTTTTTGAAGTTCTTTCTCTTCAGGGAATGGCTGAATGTAAGCTTTCCAAATTTCTCACAACACAATGTGGTTCAAGAAAATCAGTGGTTTGGTTGCTACTTGTGGTTTTTTGAAGGAAAGAACTTTGTACTGATGTGAGCCTCTTTTCCTTTGATCTTTCCTTTCTTTCTTTCTTTTTTCTTTTTGAATTTTCTGCCACTGCTCGTTCACTCTGGGAAGGGTAGGGACTTATCAAAATGAATTGGGGTTCATTTTGCAAATCAAAATGAGGTGCATTTCTATGGAAACATAAAGAAAGCGACTCTCGCTATTGGATTTAGTTTAGGCCCGTAAAAATGGTATGAACAATTTTTATTTTTCTGTTCAAGATTTCAAAACCCGATTCGAATTGGCAGCTATAGCTAAAGCCCCTGTGATACCTTGAAAATTGATGTTGGAGAATCATGTCGAGCATTAGAGCTCCTGCTACAAAGAAAGCCACCTCACTTACAGTGAATCTTTCCTTTCTATACTAGTCCAAAAATCATTACTTGCCTTATTTTTTGCCACAAGTTACTGTAAAATGTAGACCCTTTATGGAAAGAGAATGGGGTCGCAACATTGTCTGAGTATTTGACAATAAGGCCTGAACTGGTCTCGATGGCCTTTGAAAAGGAGAGACAAAGAGATGGAGTAGGGCTCGAGGGAGAGAACTTTTCTTTTGTTCGGAGGAGGGCTTGAGGGAGAGAGGGAGAAGGGTAGAGTTTTTCTTTTGTTCCTCTATTGCAGTGTATCTCTTTAAGTTTGTGGGCTCTACGTGGCAATGGGTTATTGGAGTCTGTTAGGTGGGGTTTAATGGATAGACCTGTGTGAGAACAAACTCTTGAAGAAATGATATGGTCAGTTGTACCAGTATCAATGATCCAAGTGCTAGAATGAATTGAAGTGTCAGGAATTTGATTGAAGGAAAAAAACAAAGTGAGATATACTTGACATAGATGAAGAAGTGGAAACATCGGAGACTACATTCGTAGCCTTTGAGCTAGATAAATTGGGAGTTTCAGTGAGCAATGAGTTTTTAGCAATGAGGAAAATCAACAACTGTTGACACTGCTCCAGAGAGATAGGCAATTGAGGAATAGCTGCTATAGATGAGAAAGATACATGATCTGGATACTCTTAAGTAACTTGATTTGCAGCAGGGGATTTCCTGAATTTGGATCGAAAACTAGGAGGATACCCATGCAATTTATAGCACTTATCAACAGTATGGCCAGCAACATTGTACTGAGAGCAAAGAGGTCTATCTTTGCGAATATTAGGTTTACCAAAAGCAATCATAGAGACATTAGCTTTGATAAGCATAGCAGCAAACTCAAACATAGGAGTCAAAATAGATAATTGTTGCTGTTTTTCTTCTTGTAAAACAAGAGAAAAGACCTTGTTAATGGATGTCAAGAGTTCCATTAATAGAATCTGACCATGAACGTGTGAAAAATTCTCATTAAGTCCTGTAAGAAAATGAAAAACATACTGGCGATGTTGATAATCCAGTAATGTTTTTAAAACACCACATGAACAATGCGAAACAGAGGAATAATTTGACAATTCATCCCAAATCCCCTTCATACGAGTATAATAGGAACTAACAGAAATCTGACCTTGAGTGAGAGATGAAAATCCTTTCTCCAATTGATAGATCCAAGGGCTATTACCTTAATCAAAACACTCTTGAAGACCTGACCAAACTTCAGAGGTAGAAGAAGCGCAAATAACACTGGTTGCAATCTCCTTTGATATGGAGTTCAGAATCCATGAAAGCAAGGTGTTACTGTATTGCTCCCAAGCTCCAAACATTGGATCATTAGGTGGAGGTTGTGAAATCGAGCTAGTGACAAACCCTAGTTTATTCTTGGCTCGCAAAGCCATAAGCATTGAACGGGACCATGTAGGGTAATTGTCACCTGTGAGAGGTTGTGTAACAAGGATAGAACCAGGGCCATCTGCATTGGTGAGGAAGTAAGGGTTTGAACTTTGAATAATCATTCGCAATGGAAGAGAAGGAAGCGGAAGATGCCATTTTTAAGAGAAAATCTAAGTTTGAGAAACGTCTGATATCATGTGAAAAGGGAAAGTCAAATATTATTAAAAATCAAATTAAAGTTATTTACAATATATGTCCATTTATATACACAACAAACGTACATGTAGGGGTGTAAATGGGTTGGACAGGTCTGGCCATGGATCGAATTTTTCGGTCCATCCTTTTCCCGGACCGGATTGGACTGGATCGAACACCCATTCGGTCTGGTCCGGTCTAGGTAGTTATCAGTCCGGTCCGACCTCTTTTTTTTTTTTTTTTAAATCATTATATTAGCCTATTAGGTATATATAGTTATAATCCTATAACTCTTATAATATATTAATATATACTAATACTATATATTATACCATTATAATATTACTATTACTACTACATATAGACTTATAGTGTGTGTATATATTATAATGATATAGTGATATTATAATGATATAGCGATTAGTAATATAGTTTATAGTGATTTAGTAAAGCTATATAATATATTACACTATATAATAGTATTAATATTAAACTATTAGTATAGTTATATATTAGTATTAGTTATAAACTTATATTCATTAGTCATAATGATATTAATAATTTAATACTATATATAGTTATAAACTTATAGTCTTATAGATTTATAGTGATTTTCTTTATAATTATAGACTATAGTTATAGTGATTTAGTTTAGTTATCAATTTATAATTATATAATTATATTGATAATGTTAATTGTTATTTTATTACTAACTTACAGAATGTGAATGTATTATAATTATATATTGTAAATGGAGATAGGTTAGATGAAAATTACATAATTTATTATACAAATATTATATAAAATAATATATTTATAAAAATAAAAATATTTAGGTTCGGTTGGTCCGGTCCGGGAAATCCCCACCCCGGGACCAGACCGAAGACTGAAATGCCCCTATTTATTGAACTGAAATTGACCATGGGAACATTCGGTCCAGTCCGGTCGGTCTTGATCCGGTCCATTCGGTCCGATTGGTCCATTTACACCCCTACGTACACGGGTATAAGAATACAAGCCAAGTACAAAAAAAAACTATTCTTTAATATGACTCATCCTAAGGCTCCTTTTGGTTTCACAGATGGTGTCAACCCATTTTATTTCATCTCAACATTTAAACATAATTCAAATACAAACATTTTTAAATTTTAAATTATCAACTTTTTTCATCTAATTATTATAATTTTTCTAAAATTTCAAACAAAACACAAAAAATAATTCAAATTTTTCAAAACAAAAATAATATTTTAATAATATTTTAACTTTATAATATTTTTATTCAATTTTTTCTCTCTCATTTTTCAAAATCTCATAAAATATCTTAATTTAAATTATTTTATTATCATTTATAAACTATCTTATTATTATTTATAAATTTTTCATCTCATTAAATCAAACTAAACAAGAAATTAACACAAAAAAAAAAAAAAAGTGGTATACTATTACCATCCACCCAACCCATGGGCCTTGTACAATAACGTATGGAAGCAATTGTGACGTGGGACGTATTGCCACGATATCTACCATGTGTCCCTTCCTTCCTCTGCAACTATTGCCCCCAAGACTACAAAAAAGGACCCTCCCCTTCTTCTTCTCTGTCGCGTTGGCCTTCTCTCATCCGATTCCGAGAGCCTCCGATTTCACAAACTCTGATCGCCCAGTCGAATCGAAATCATATACACGGCGATGGCGAAGAAGAGGAAGTCCATAGCGACCAGCCTCGACGAGGTGGATCGGACCATGTACGCGTCGTTTTGTAGCGCGGCCAACTCCCTCTCCCAGCTCTATACCCACGCCATGAACCACCAGAAGTTCTCCTTCCAAGCCGGAGAACGCCATGGCCTTGTATGTATCACTCTTCCTCTCTTTGATTTTTCACGTCTTATTCTGGTTTCGATTACGTTCGATGTGTTTTGGCTGTGCGATTGTGGTTTCTCTATGTTCGACGGACGAAAAAAAGTAAATATAGATTATAGATATGTGAAAATTTTTTCTGAGTTTTGGTTTTGGATTTTCTCGTTTATATTTGGATTATTAATTAGATTGAGTTAATTTAATTAATGGAGTATAGCTTATCTATTCGATTGTCATTTTTTTCTCTTGAAGTTTTGATTATACTTGGGTGAATTATACTTCAGGTGAGAGAGCGGTGGAGAGAGCATCGGAATTAGAAATGTTCCGATTTTGTCAATAATGGTATTATTATAGGAGTATGGGATACTTGAGGGGTGTTAGAACACTAATTAAGCAAGAATCAATAGCCATTTTTGTCAAAATCTGGACAGGCATAAAGTGTTAATCTCAAGAGTGTGGACAAGCGTTTTTTTGTTTTGGGCACACTATGTGGCCCTCGTTTGGAATTTCTTGTAATTGACGCGTGACCTTTTTTGATTATACAGGAAGTAGTGATTGGAACTGAAATACGCTTAGCTGTATGAAAATACCAAGGTGATCTCTGAATGCTAAATGTAAAAGTGGGGAAAGAGTTCTAATTTAAGTGCCTTTAGCTAAGGATTAGTTTTGAAGTTCTCAAAGGATCAGCTAGCGATTTGGCATTGTGGCTACAGATTTTTTTGTTTTTTTTGAGATATCAAGAGCATTATTCAAGGATGTAGAATTATAACACTGCCCCTGGTGTAAAAACTTTTTGCTAATAGGTATTTATTAGATGACTTGGATGGTGGCTCATAAATGTTGAAAGAGCAAGAAGATGTCTTGGAAGTTGAAGAAATAAAGAAGCGGGCCTTGAATTTAATCAAAAGAAAAAGTACAAGTTCCCAAAAGTAAATATTGAGAATTTCGGTGACTGGTTGAACCTGAATTTTCATTTTCTTGATGAAGTTACCACTTATGGCCATTACATCTTCTCCTTTCATTGCAATAAAATTATTGAAGATGCTTGAGACATGGCTTTAGAAGCTTTGGATCAAAGACCGAGTTTCTCACAATTTTTTTTTTTTTTTGAGAAAGTAATAATTTTATTCAAAGAAATAGGCATAAGCCCAAGTGCACAGGACGTATACAAAGGAAACATTTTTCTCACCCAATTATTGTGGTCAGATGCAAATTTTGTCAACATTTGGGTTAGGCAATAGTTTTATTTTAAGAGTTGTGCGGTTTCTAGAGGATTTAATTTCTTGAAAGTAAGTGGATTATGTTCTTCTGGCTGTAAGTAAATATTTTGTTTGATCAAGAATTCCTTTCGAGTTAGAAGTTCTTAGCTTTATTAATAAGTTACAAGTTGGAGTTTTTAGAAGTATAATGAATATAAAGTGTTTATCACATGATTTAGACCATTTGTATATGTCTATTTCCTTCATGTCTCTTACTTATAGGTGCTTATAGGTGCTTTTCAAGGAACAAGCAATAGGCTGAGTAATGGGGTGTTAAGCACGTTATGGGAACAAGATAAATTGATCTTTTTCTCTTAACAAAGAAAGAAAGAGAAAGAACAAAACATTTTTGAAGTTGAAATACACTCCACCCCTTCCGGTTGTTGTTATGTTTCTTGAACCAAGCTTAGAATGTGAAACTTTTGTAAACTTTCTGTATTACTGCTACTTCACCTTTCTCTTTTACTTCATAATGAAATTTTCAGTAGTGCAACTTCTGTAACCATGAGTTTACTGCTTCTTCATCTTTCACTTTTGCTTCGTAATGAAGTTTTTCATAGTTGTTTTCTATATGATCATCAGTTGCTCAATAGAAGCACGGAATCACTTTCTTGTCCATTTTTAGGACTTATCTACTTGATGGTCCTGTTTTTGTGAAAAATGTATACAGACAGACTGCTTTACAGGTGCTTCTTCCCTTTCTTACCCTTTTAGTTCAGTTGCATATTGGCACTTAAACGTCTGAAATATACATATGGGTCTCAATAACAAAGCCCTTTACAGGTGCTTTGTCTTTGCGTTTACTATTTTTAATTGTGTATACATAGTGGCTTAAATATCACAAGCAAACAGGCACTATTACCTTCTGAAGCATTATCAGGTTGTTTGGTATTAAACTTAGAATTGAAAATTTCTCTTATCTTAAAAAAAAAAATACTTGTCACTGAGGCATACTTATTGTGAACCATGTGTTAAATTTGAGAGGGATTAATTTGGTTTCTGGCTGTTGAAACATAATAAGCGAGTTGAGAGGTTATGTTTTGTTTATATTCAGTTTAAGGATATAATTTTGCCACTAATCTTCCTTACTATTTTTATTTTTTCAATCTATATGTGTCTTTCACATTTATATGTTCTTTGCATTTGTATTTTTGTGGTTTGGTTTACACATATTTGGTGCTTAATCCTTATTTGAATTTTCTTGTACCAGCAGTAGCCGCCACAGGCTCTGAAGCTTTTAGCTGTAATATTATGTATATTGTTTCGGTTAAGTCTTTGGCTTTTATGGCCTTGACCCATTTTGCTGAGGTAGCCTGGTGGTTTTGTTCTCAGGAAAAACTCTATCAATGGATTCGGAGGCAACAAGAGGAAGGTTCTAGGGTTTTAACAGTTGATATTATCAATTACCTTCAGGTATTGTTAAGCATTCACCCTGGCTGAATTTTTTTGACCTTTTGTTGTGATTGTAAGCATACTTTTATAACATAGTTAACATGTATGCAGTCTGAATTGACAAAATGTATTTCGATATTAGGCAATGCGATATAAGTTAGTTAAGAGGCCACCGAGAAACAGCCTCAGTACTTGACATCTCTGATCGAGTGTGACATTTTTTCTGTGCACATTTTCACGATTTGACCTCACTAACATTGTGTCATTGCTCTTTCTTCTGTTTCTTGAATTCCTTGTGCTTGCAGACCTAATTCTCATGACTTTAATATCTTGGTTTTAAGACATGCGATATACTCTCTCATCGAGAATAGATAGTCCTTAAATCATAATAGCTCTTCTACAAGAGTGCCTACTCCGTTTCTGCATACAAATGAACCGATAACGTAATAGCCTGGATTGAAAGCACTACCCCAGATTTTGTTTATTCATGGCCCTTTATCCACTAGGAACGTGTAAGTAAATAATTAGAGATTATATTTTTTTAATTTATTTCACACATGAAGTCGGTGGATCATTTTTCTGAATTTAAACGCCATTACAGCACATAGTCAAATCCATATCTGCATGGGTGTACTTATCTCTCTCTCTCTCTTTCTCTCTCTGTATATATTATATATATACAGAGAGAGAGAGAGAGAGAGAGGGAGATGGATATATATATATATATATATATACTATATAAAGGTATGTCTACGCCACATTAAAATATAGACGGAAGTGTTTTCTTCTTTTGCATTGAGAATTTTAACATTTGTTTGCAGTTTGTTTTGTTTTGGGTATATTTAAGAATTGGAACCGTTATGACCTGTGTGTAGAATGAGCTGGACTACAGTGGGGAGGAGCCATCAATGTCCCCTAGAGCTCCAGTGCAACAGCATCATCAGCACTCTCAACCTGCAATGCAGGGTTTCCAAGCCTCTTCAGTTTCAACTGGCATAACAACTGCTGGGCAGGGAGCAGCGACAACCGCTGGGCAGGGAATTCGCTCCGAGCACTGTGATCATCAATCCAAGAATTCAGTCTTCTCAAATGCTTTATCAAGCCCTCTCCGCCAGAGTCTTCAACACTATCATATTACTCGGGGAGGTTACTCTCCAAATAGGAACACTGAACCCACCTTTCTTCATAACCAGAGCAGGGATTCTAGTGCTCTCAGTTCCAACGATTCTGCCATGGACATGCATGCAGATAGTCCTGCTCATGAATCCACTTACTGAAATTTCCCATCTTTACTTCGTCTCTTGCCATGGAGTTTGTCAAAAGCTTGGAAGAACTATATTGGTGATTACAAGGCTCTTTCCTGCATTTCCATTAATGAGAGAAAGCACAGGAGGGAACTGATGCTATAACCTTATATCTTACTTCTGTCAAGTTTGGGTCTATTATTGTATCTTCTGTAAAGCCTTTGTGTTGAATGTATCTGGAACATTTAAGTTGGCTCCTATGGTTTTGTCGTCTTGTTTTTTTGTTGTTTCTGTTTTCCTTAAACATGTTTTATGTTTTTTTATTAGGAAATCTTATTTAAGTTCAATGCTCTCTTTGTATATTTATTATTCTATTGGTCTGCTTTATAATTTATATGACAAATCGCTTCTAGAGTTCACTCTCTTTAGCCAATTATTCTATTTAAATAAATTCTCAACCCTTCTCCTTCACTTTCATAAATCTCAATGCAAAACATATTTCAAAAAGATATTTCTTCCAGCTGTCTATACAAAACTCGATTATAAAAAAAAAAAACGTCTCAAAATTTTTAGAAAAGAATCCAAGAAATTCTCAAAATTTCATTAACCAAACATGCATGATTTTTAGTGTAGCACGTAAAAACTAATTTACCTCGTTTGTTTTCGTACATGAGTTGAAATTAAAATTAAAAGTTGAATAAAATATTGTTAGAATATATATTTTTAATATAATTTTTATTTTAAAATTTAAAAAAGCTGAATTGTTCATTTTATTTTGTGTGATAATTTGAAAAAATTGTAATAATTAGATAAGATGAAATGAATTGAAAAAAATTGTGAAAACAAATGAGGCCATCTAACCTTTGTGACTTTGTCCCCCCACCCTTATTTTATAAACAAGTTTTTTAGCCCTTTGGTTGGTGGGATTCAAGCTCAAACAAATTTGAACCAAAGTTGTCAGTGTTCAAATGAAGCCTCCTTGACTCATCATCAAGCATACATTGAACTTGTAAAGCCATTAATCGAATTGAATAGTCAAACGTACAGAAATATACACAATATCAAATGTTCATATAAGACTCACTCCGTAAAAAAGTTTATATACGGATAATATTAAGAGTAATGATTTGTATAAGACTCATGTAGTCTCGTTGTAAAATAGTAGATTCCGTCATGAAAAAATGTAAAAAAATAAAATAAAAATTATTACAATTTTTTCAAACTTCCAAACAAAATACAATAAACAATTTAATTTTTTTAAATAAAATAAAATAATATTAAAAAAAATTTTATTTTTATTTTTATAAATAATCAAAGATATTGTATTCATAGAAAAAGGTAGAGTCCAGGCACACAGGAAATATACATGAAAACGCCTAATTAGAGATTACAATAGAGAGAAGAAGTTCATGGACCCTAAGTCCGTTACAAACAATAGCCCCCGCCCATTGAAACAAAGACTTAAAAAAGAAAACTTTAAGCTCATCCATAGTTCTCTCTTGATCATCGAAAAACTTTAAATCTAAAAGGATTTGGAATGATGTAGTAGAAAGGGTGGAGTGCAGATTGGCTGCTTGGAAGCAGCAATACTTGTCGAAAGGTGGTAGGTTGACTTTGATTAAAAGCACTCTTTTTAACTTACCCACCTATTTTTTGTCTTTGTTCCCGCTTCCCTTAAAGGTGGCTAACCGCATTGAGAAGCTACAAAGGGATTTTTTATGGAGTGGATTGGGGGAAGAGTTCAAATTTCACTTGGTTAATTGGCCAACAATTTGTACCCCTCTTTCTAGGGAGGTTTGGAGATTCGCCACTTGATGAAATTCAACCAAGTTCTTTTGGGTAAGTGATTGTGGAGGTACCAAAATGAAAGGGAGGCCTTATGGAAGTGTGTTATAGATTCTCAGTTTGGGGAAACTTGGGGAGGATGGTGCTCGAATGAGATATGAGGCACTCATGGTGTGGGTCTGTGGAAAAATATTAGGAGCTTTTGGGGAACCTTTGGGGTCATGAACATTTTGTTGCAGGCGATGGTTCGCGTGTCCCTTTTTGGTTTGATTTATGGTGTGGCAACCATTGTCTACGAGATACCTTCCATACCATCTTTGCGCTTGCTAGAGCAAAGGAAGCATCGATTGCCGACTTGTTGGTCTTTGCAAATGGCACCCCTCAATGGAATATTGACTTCATTAGGGTAGCTCATGATTGGGAGTTAGATTCCATTACGGAATTTTTTACGACGTTATATTCTGCAAGCATTCCTAGGAGATCCGGAGACAAGATGCTTTAGAATCATTTTAAGAAAGGTATCTTCTATGTCAGTTCCTTTTACCAAAAACTCATGAACTCCGGAATGTCTATGTTCCCTTGGAAGAGCATATGGAAGACGAAAGCTCATTCAAAAGCGGCTTTCTTTGTCTGGACAAGATTCTTACCATTGATAATTTGAGGAAACGATGGGTTATTGTCCTAGATTGATGTTGCATGTGTAAGAAGCATGTGGAGTCAGTTGATCATCTGCTTTTACACTGCGAGGAGGCCAAGGCTATATGGGATGATTTTTTCTCTAATGTCGGATTGTCTTGGATTATGCCTTGTAGATTGGTGGATTTCCTCGCAAGCTGAAGAGGACTACATGGAGATGTGCAAGTAGCAGCAATTTGGAGATTGGTACCAATATGTATGTGTTGGTGTATTTGGAGAATATTCTAACAATATTTTATTTAAATTTTAACTCTCATCTCAAGGCAACTCATTATCTAAGTGTTTTTGATCCATCTAAGGCCAATACTTTTTGCCACAAATGTTGACATATATTTTGTTTCGGTTGTTCCTTTTTCATATTCAGTGAACATGGTTGGTTGGAGTTTACTCTTTCTGCACTACATTATTTACTCTGTCTCAAAACCAAGGCAATTTGAGGAAGTTTTATAATTCATCTTTTGTTTCATTTTTCTTTCCCCTTTTTCTTTGTCTGCAACTTTTTGTTGGTTGCAAATTATGGTCCAACCATCCCAAAAAGAAAGAAAAGCTTCTGAAAAAGTGAGGTTCCCACTTTAGAGGGACATTACTTGATGGCTAGTTGGTTTCAATGCAACTTATTTTATTCTATAAAAAAAGAATTCAGAAAATTACTTGATTTCATTAAACCTTCTATATTACCTTAGATATACCTTATAATAAAAAAATAGTTTTACAATCTAACATATCATATTAAGTCATATCATTTTATGAGTTTACTTTCATAAGATCTCTTTGTGGCTAAATCATTTCTCATGTGATATTATTGGAAAAGGTGAGAGTAGAATGTATTTAATGATTACTCAATATTCAACATTTTTGTCACTTTAGTTAGAAAATTAAGGTCCCGTTTGAAACTTGTATTAAATTGATCTCAATTCAATTCAAACTAATTTTAAGCTGAGTCTAACATCTAAACATCTAACTCTCAAATCACTAAGTCCCGTTTGGTTACGCAGTTCAGATGAGATGATATATTTTGAATAGTAGTGAAAATTTTGAGTTAAGATGTGATAAAATAGTTTGTAAAAAAATGTATGTTTGGATAGTGAGATGAGATGAGATAGTTTTAAATTTTTGAGATTTGAAAAGGTGTGGGTCCCTCTGTTGATTAGAGAGTCGAAAGGTGCACCGTTTACTGTCAATTTTCACTGTTCACGTATTATTCATGTACTGTTCATGACAGTTTGTACTGTTCATGCAATGTTCACTATCAGTATTCACTCTTCATTTAAGTGGATGTTTTTAAAATTTAGAGATGAAATATAGTGTGTTTGGATAGGGAAAACTACAGTACGATACAAATGAGATGAAAACATGTCATCTGTATTGGCTAACCAAACATGTCTTAAAATTATCTCAACTCAAAACCTCTTTACACGTGAGATCCATAACTTTTTTCAACTCAACACATCTTTACACGTGGGACTCACAATCATATTTAACTTCTCGTAAATATATCTTAACTCATCTTAACATCCAAACACATAAACTCATTCTAGGTAATTCCGATAAAATTCATTCACCATTTCAACTAACTGATATTCATAAAGAATTCAATTAATCTCAACTTAACTCAATATCCAAACGCGGCCATGACCATTTGGTGTGTCAAGAAATAGCAATTATTTCTTTTAGAAAAGAAAATTAGACACCTTTTCCTTCGAAAAAAATAAAAAAATAAAAAAGCTCGGAAATTGACCAAAGATTGAAGAAAGAAAGTTGTCGCGGATAAATAATGAAATCATGCAATTTGTGCTTTAGATCTCATAAATGAAATTCATCAAAATGATGGACCTCAATCATCAATCTAAGCACGCCAGCAACATGGTTCGCATGGTATCTATTAAAAATGATTTTGAAGAATATTAGATATAATTTTAGAGTGTACAAATCACAGACATTCTCTTGAAAAAATAGTAACATTTATTATTAAAAAAAGTAATTTTTCATGTAAATTTTAAATTTATCTATTTTTTTTAAAAAATATGCATAATTTGATCAATTTAAGACTGTAAATATTGTTTCACCTTTTATAAATACAGTTATAATATGTTAATTAAAGAGAAATAGTCCAGATTAGTCAAAGATGACTACTTTCAAATATCTTCTAGAAAAATCTTCCATTTTGATTCAATTATATCCAAATATATTGAATTATACATGTTCAAAGATTAGTCAAGATGACTACTTCCAAATATTTTCTAGAAAAAAANGTTTCATTTTTCTTTCCCCTTTTTCTTTGTCTGCAACTTTTTGTTGGTTGCAAATTATGGTCCAACCATCCCAAAAAGAAAGAAAAGCTTCTGAAAAAGTGAGGTTTCCACTTTAGAGGGACATTACTTGATGGCTAGTTGGTTTCAATGCAAACTTATTTTATTCTATAAAAAAAGAATTCAGAAAATTACTTGATTTCATTAAACCTTCTATATTACCTTAGATATATCTTATAATAAAAAAATAGTTTTACAATCTAACATATCATATTAAGTCATATCATTTTGTGAGTTTACTTTCATAAGATCTCTTTGTGGCTAAATCATTTCTCATGTGATATTATTGGAAAAGGTGAGAGTAGAATGTATTTAATGATTACTCAATATTCAACATTTTTGTCACTTTAGTTAGAAAATTAAGGTCCCGTTTGAAACTTGTATTAAATTGATCTCAATTCAATTCAAACTAATTTTAAGCTAAGTCTAACATCCAAACATCTAACTCTCAAATCACTAAGTCCCGTTTGGTTACGCAGTTCAGATGAGATGATATATTTTGAATAGTAGTGAAAATTTTGAGTTAAGATGTGATAAAATAGTTTGTAAAAAATAAAAAAATAAAAAAGCTCGGAAATTGACCAAAGATTGAAGAAAGAAAGTTGTCGCGGATAAATAATGAAATCATGCAATTTGTGCTTTAGATCTCATAAATGAAATTCATCAAAATGATGGACCTCAATCATCAATCTAAGCACGCCAGCAACATGGTTCGCATGGTATCTATTAAAAATGATTTTGAAGAATATTAGATATAATTTTAGAGTGTACAAATCACAGACATTCTCTTGAAAAAATAGTAACATTTATTATTAAAAAAAGTAATTTTTCATGTAAATTTTAAATTTATCTATTTTTTTAAAAAAATATGCATAATTTGATCAATTTAAGACTGTAAATATTGTTTCACCTTTTATAAATACAGTTATAATATGTTAATTAAAGAGAAATAGTCCAGATTAGTCAAAGATGACTACTTTCAAATATCTTCTAGAAAAATCTTCCATTTTGATTCAATTATATCCAAATATATTGAATTATACATGTTCAAAGATTAGTCAAGATGACTACTTCCAAATATTTTCTAGAAAAAACCTCTCATATAGCACACTTTTTTTCTTTTCTTGTAATAAATTTGTGGTATAAAGATGAAGAATAGAAGAGTTTAATTAATTAAAAAAATAAAAAGAAATATGATGTGTGAAAATAATTACTAGAAAATTTGAAAAAAAGAGAAAAAAAAAAGAGGAGTTAAAAGTGTTTTTATAAACAGGGGACCCATCGCTATCATACGCCTTGGGAGTCACTATCCCTATCCTCCTTTTAAATAGCTCTGTCCGGATGTTTACAAAAATCTTTTATTTATTTAATTAATTATTTTCCCACTCTCAATCCTTCGGCAACTTTTTCGTACAACCCGCGATCAGAGATTCCGCAGCCGCCGATTTGACCACTCGCAGCCACAGATTTAATCGAAGGGGGTCTCACTCGGATTTTAANTATCTATTTTTTTAAAAAAATATGCATAATTTGATCAATTTAAGACTGTAAATATTGTTTCACCTTTTATAAATACAGTTATAATATGTTAATTAAAGAGAAATAGTCCAGATTAGTCAAAGATGACTACTTTCAAATATCTTCTAGAAAAATCTTCCATTTTGATTCAATTATATCCAAATATATTGAATTATACATGTTCAAAGATTAGTCAAGATGACTACTTCCAAATATTTTCTAGAAAAAACCTCTCATATAGCACACTTTTTTTCTTTTCTTGTAATAAATTTGTGGTATAAAGATGAAGAATAGAAGAGTTTAATTAATTAAAAAAATAAAAAGAAATATGATGTGTGAAAATAATTACTAGAAAATTTGAAAAAAAGAGAAAAAAAAAAAGAGGAGTTAAAAGTGTTTTTATAAACAGGGGACCCATCGCTATCATACGCCTTGGGAGTCACTATCCCTATCCTCCTTTTAAATAGCTCTGTCCGGATGTTTACAAAAATCTTTTATTTATTTAATTAATTATTTTCCCTCTCTCAATCCTTCGGCAACTTTTTCGTACAACCCGCGATCAGAGATTCCGCAGCCGCCGATTTGACCACTCGCAGCCACAGATTTAATCGAAGGGGGTCTCACTCGGATTTTACTCGCCGGTCAAGTGTAACGTTTCCTTCTGGTTTGATCCGGCTTCTCGAGAAACCGAGTAAGAAAATTTCTCAATTTCATGCTTGCTGATGCATTTTTTTCTCTGTTCTTTTTAGTCTAAAAAACGTGAGGATTCAGTTCTATGAATCAAATAATTTAACCAAGAATCATGAAGTGGTGGCTTTTGTTGGTCAATCAATTCGATCATAGAATCAAAAAAAGAAAACAAGATTCAAGATCTGAATTTGGTCTCTTTTCCTGCATTTTTTCTGCTAACAGACAGAGCTAATTGAAGTGCTAACATTTACCTCTTTCTTTTCTTTTCTTTGTTAGTTAAGTAGATTATATGCTTTTTTTCCTGCAAATCCTAGTTCATGTAATGGTTTATGCAGAAGTAGTTCTTGGAATGGTAAGTAAACTAGTATTTTGCAATGGAACTTTGCTGGTGACTTGGTAACGAAGTGTAATTTATTTTCTTTATACTGTTATTGAATTGAAGTAAGGATATCTTCAACTACGCCTTGCCCTTTTTTTGGTAACTTTATAAAATATGGATTTTTGTTAACTATCGTCATGACATAGCTAAGTTTTTCCTTTTAACTTATTATTATTATTTTTTTAATTTCTGTTGATTCTTTTTCCCCCCAACTATGGATCGATGTAGAAAATCCTCTGTAGAACTGCTGTGGTGTTTATGTGATAATCTTAGTTAAAATTTGATTAATCTGATGATGGTTGATGTGGAAAATAAACGATAATTAATTTATATCTACATTAGGGTTAAATTTTCGTTCTTTTCTGTTTTTTTTTTTAAAAAAAAAAAATCCCCTTTCCTCTTAGCCGTTACGTGCTAGCTTATATTATGTTTGGAAAAGAAGTTTTACTTAAAATTTTCATCTTCATCTCATCTTTACACTTTTTCAAATCCCCATACAAAATATAATAAATAATTCAACTTTTTCAAATTCCAATATAACTTTTTCAAATTCTAATTCAATTTTTTCAAATCTCAAAACTAAAAAATAATATTTTAAACTTTAAAACAAAACACAAAATTCTCATCTCATCCTCCAAACATAATTGGCCCGCCTCCCTCCCCCCCTCTCTCCCCCAATCTTGCTATTTTCCGCTTTTTCTTCTTTCTATCATTGCCTATTTATTCTGAAACTAGTCCTTGCAAAAGCATCTAAGTAATTTTCCCATAATGATCAGTTTCCCTTGATAATTTTTTACAATAATCATTCTAATCAGAAACTTTATGCAATTCGGGATTTTTTAACTAATTGGTTCAAAGCTTATGCAAATCTCCTCTTTTGTTTACGCCAGTTTTAGTGTTTCTCGGAATTTGGAATTTGCACCTGTACCATAACATGAGTTTTGTAATTACCTTTATCTATGGTTAGAAAGATTAACAATGGTTTGACTGGACATCTGTGCAAGAAAAGATCAGGAAGGGAGAAAATTTGAGAACTGTATTTGTTTTGAGCATTCTTTCAACATGCCAATGCTGATACTTTTGATAGTTATAGCAGGTTAATTTGGTCCTTCTAAGGGGAAGAAGCTGTAAAGAAATTCCTCTTGGGTGCCCCGATGTGCAGAACTGATGTTATTGGCAGTAGAAGGTGGAGGGTTCTTCTCTTCTTCAGCTTCTGGGTATAGCAAGGGCCTGACCCTCCTTCTCTTGGGTCATAAGAACGAAGATAAACCCATGAGAGTTTCGCCGTGGAATCACTACCAGTTGGTGGACCGAGAATCCAATCCTAACCTCCAGCTGGCTTCCACAAAGAACTGGTTTCCCCGCGGGTGCGCTTCCTTTGTCTGCTTCGGTCGCACTTCCGCAGGGCTTGACACCCCATCTCCCCTTAAAGTGGGCCCTGCCCAACAGCCAGATGTCTTGCCAGAGCTTCCTATTTCTGACGAGGGAAAGGATGGTACTGATCCAGATTATGATAATGATGCTAGAAAGGTTGATCTTAGAAGTAGCATGAAGAGGCCATCTGACAAACCCCCTATTTCTTTTGAGAATGCAAATGAACGTGGAGCATTGGGTGCAAAAGGTGATGATATCCCTGGTCATATGGGAAGGAGGAAAGTGCAGTGGACAGATACACGTGGGAGTGAGCTCGTTCAGATTAGGGAATTTGAGCCCAGGTATGGAAATTGTTTCTCTTCTTCTTTTCAAAGAAATGTGAGTAATTCTTAATTTATTTGTGTTGTAAGTAATGGTAGCAGTTTTGTCCTTCCCAACCCTAAATGATGTCTGTGGTAGTGTATGCCAACTAGACAAGTCTAGTCCTGATATGGAAATATCCATGCCGTTGATGCTACACTAATAAGTTGTGTCTAGGACTTCTCAGATTATAGCAATCACCATTAGTTCTCTGAGCTAGTTCTTGGCCTTTGTTTCTCAAAAGCTCTGGTGATCATTCCTCAATATATAATATTGCTCATACTATATAAAAATATATATATATATATAATATTGCTCACTTTTGCTGTTTGTCCTAATGAGGTACTTGAATGTGGGATTTGGGCTCCCTATATTCTTAAAATTACAACTCAGTTTAGAGTTATATTTACTACAAATGGGAGCCAAGTCCACTACTTTTAGCTTATGCATTGAGGGTTTCTCAAGAATGCCATAAGTTATTGTTGAGATAAAAACACGCAGGGAAATAAAACAAGAGGAGGAGGTGAAGGGATGCTGGAAATATAGGAGATAAAGTAATCTGGAGATGGGAAAATAAGTTTAAAAGATCAAAGACAGCAAATTTGAGAGGCAAATAAGTAGGGAGAAAATAGTAGAAGATCTGAGACATATAGAGAAAGAGACAGTTATGAAACAGAAGCAGCAGTGGTAGAAGTAATGAAAACCTCCATGTGAGATAATTGCAAATTGAGGAGACATGATAAAATAGCTGGTTGGTTGGATGGATCAAAACTCGGTAATTTTTGTAAGATTTAAATTATGAGGTTTAGACATCATTAATGGGAAGAGTAATGTTACCCTCCATTCCCTTTTATCATCTTCCTCTCACCTTCCATCATGTGGTATTAAATGATTGGAGAATATTTGTTATGTCCAACTTATGGGCCAATCATTTGATACCAGATCATCGGATGTTGAGAGGATGATGGTAAAATAGATGATAAATAGAATATTTTAAATGGGAAATATGCGCTTAAAAACCAGTTAATATTAAATATTTCCGATTGAATGTTAGATTTGATTGTATCCTTCGCTTCATCCTTTACGCTTGTTCTTTATGCAATTGAGTACTTGATGGATATACTATATACAAGGAGTAGAAGGAGATCCCCTGGCCTCCATTTGTTTACCCCTACATTCTGCTCTGTTTCTTTTGTTTTTTTCTTCTTTCTGGTTTGTTTCCCTTTGATTCCCTCAATGACACAATTTTGCTGACATTGAAAATTGAACCAATTGCAGTGAAGTGGATGGGTCAGATGACGAATTTGACAATGAGAATGAAAGAAATTGTTCGTGCACAATTATGTAGTGTGGCTTTACCCGAAGATGCTGCTGTTGGCTCAACTTCAGGTTAAATGTAACGGTGCAATTGCCAGCAAAGTTTCTTGTTTCCTCCTTTTGCTCAAATTTTTTTCTGGGAAAAAGAAAAATGCAAGTGTTTGAGTCGTATGGGCAAATCCTACAGGAGGAGTTTCATCTCTGGCCACGCAAGTCCGGACTGTTAATTTTGTGTCTATATTAGATTGCTGCTGGTTTCAGTTTCTTTTTCTTTTTTATGTTTTGGGTGTGACTTCCATTGTCAATTGTTTCGTCCTAAATTAATGTGTCATTCTTTTTCATCCTTATCTTATTGGATCCAATTTATCTTGTTTTATAAATTAAAGATGCCGTGGAGGTTTGAAGCCATTGACAGTTGACACACTCGAAAGTGAATGGCGGCTTAAATTGCTGTAACATCATTTCTTTTTCCTTCCAAATAGAATATATTTTTTCCACAAAAAAACCTAAATTTTTCCCAAATATTTTTTTAAAACTATTAGTATTTACCACATGTTTTATAAAATTTTATCACAATTTTTCTACCCTTTTGCTATCTTGAAAAGAAAGTAGTGTGACCTAGTGAGAAATATAGAAGAAAAAATTATATTAACACCCACTGTTAATAAAAATAAAAATAAAAACTATTTTTTGAACTTTGTCAGCGATTGTGAATGCTCGCTGGCCATGTTGCTGTTGAAACTTGGCCATACCTTATCCACGCGTACGCCTTTCTGATTCTGATTCTGATCACCCACCGGCCACCACCAAACAAAACCAAACTCATAATCCGAAACCCAAAACAGTAAAGAGGGAAAATGTCAGTGACATCCTCAATCCCATGCATCAAAATCAAAACTCCCTCGCCATCTTCATCTTCTTTTTCCAGCTCTTCTTCTTTCCCTTTTAGATTCTATTCAACAAAGCCTCATGTATTCACCATTAGGAATTCTCAAACCGATGGACCTTTCAGAAGACCTGTGGCTCCTTCTGTCAGAGAACCCTCTCTCCCTCCTTCTCCCCTTAAACCCACCCCTCCTTCTCCTTCTCCTTCTCCGTCGTCAACGGTGGCTCCGCCGCAGAAGCCGGCTACAACGCTTGTTGGGGATGATAGGAATGCGATAACTTTGGAGTTTCAGAGGCAGAAGGCTAAGGAGCTTCAGGATTACTTTAAGCAGAAGAAGCTTGAGGATGCAGATCAAGGTCCGTTCTTTGGGTTCATTGGGAAGAATGAGATTGCCAACGGAAGGTAAAGCTTTCGTTTTCTATTCTGGGTTTATGCAAATTATGATACTCTTTCAATGTGATTGCCAACGTAAGGTAAATCTTTCATTTTTTAGTCCTGTTCATGATGTATAATGTTCACGCGAGGTTAGATCTATATGAGATTCAAGTAGATTGCTTTTAGAGAATATAGTTAAGGTAGCGAAAGAAGAGATTATTACAACAAAATAACTTAGGAGGTATCTGTAGTTAGGCACTCAATTTCCATAACAAGCAAATAGATGGCATCTCTAAATCTTGACAGTTGAAAGTAGTAATTATAAATAAAAAACATACTTCTAGAAAGACCCACATCTTCTTTTACTGTCAGAAGGGGATTGGATTCGTGGAAGATGAGATAGCTAAATGGACATTTACTGAGAGAATCTCTAGATTGTGAATATATTGTACCAAGGGTGTCCGTCATATCAAGTCGGCAGAGCTATCCGTCTTCTGGTAGGGCAATGCAATAGCTTGTTGATGTTGAACAGAAAACTCCTTGGGCAATGCAATATCAATGCAAGAGACTAATAAAAAACCCAAGCAAGAGGGTTGTCTTTGTTTCTGCACTCTTCAAACAAGACCAGACTTGTTCAACAGAAAACTCATTCAGTATGCCTCTCCATCTGCCTTGCCCCTTTGAATCAATCTTATGAAGCAGAACCATTAATTAATTAAGTTCGCAAAAATACTTTTCCTTGTATGCATGACAGCAAGGCTTTCGTGGTAATTATACATTAAATCTGATGGCTATAGTGATATGCATATCCAAAATGATTCAGTTCTTATGAGTGCAGGAATGAGCCCCACTCATTTCAGTTATGTTACCTACTTTGATCATTTTGGTCTATATAGTCTTTTTAACATTTCATGAATTTTTTTTTTTTTATATCTAACTTACATGACTTTTGATCCGGGGTCGTCGTTTTTCTGTATCTGGGATTTTGATCAAACAGATGGGCAATGTTTGGTTTTGCTGTTGGGATGCTAACCGAGTATGCAACGGGGTCGGATTTTGTTGACCAAGTAAAGATCCTTCTCTCCAATTTTGGGATAGTAGATCTGGAATGACTCCTTCTTGATGTTCAATGGCATCAATGCCATCGATACTTTCTGATTGTTGTTGTAATAGCTGTAGTCAGATCCATTGCTTGATCTGCGACCCTGTTGAGTTATTTGTTTAATTTCAATCTCTTCTCATCAAGCTGTATCTCCACTACACATACTTACCAGAATCTCATCAATACAAGTTAGTTACTTTTTTGCTTCACATTTTCAGTAGACCAGTGACGCCTATGGCAGAGATAAAATGTACTTATTGTTAGTTGTTTTGGGACTGCTAATGGGAAAGACAACCCAAGATAACTGAATGGCCAAAGTGATCCACTTTTACAATCTCGGGGCAGTTGGATGAGCGCATTTCACATTCATTCTTTCTATCAAGGGCAAGTGCATAAAATAGCAGAAACAGGATTACAGAATATGCTGTTACGTATATTTTTTTTGTCCAATTGTGCATTCTATGGTTATATAGCATGTTAACTCCTGTTAATCTATGGCTATAAAAATTTGCTTGTGTTGTTACTGCACTCATGGAAAGCGGTGGTTCTTCCAAATCAGCGTATGAAAACTTGTTTTGGGACCTCTCTCTCTCTCTCTCTCTCTCTCTCTCTCTCTCCCCTCTGCAGCTGTTATTTCAAGGGTGAAACACTATTATTTCAGAGATGAGTTGAGATGGTTTTAGATGAGTTGAATAAAATATTGTTAGAATGTTATTTTTTAATATTATTATTGTTTTGAGATTTGAAAAAGTTGAATTGTTTATTATATTTTGTGTGGAAATTTGAAAAAGTTGTAATGATGAGATGAATTTCTAATCCAAACTGGGGCTTAAGATGGCACCTATACTGCAGGAGCTTCCATTATCTTATTCCTCATTATCAATCTTGCACAACCAACTATGCAGAATAACAAAATTTCACTTTCAAATGCTCGGTTAATGATCCGTTTTGGGTCACATATAAGTAGTTTCTTGAGTCGGAGTGAACAAACGTGACTTGATCATTGCCTGACTGTAATATTTTTGTCTATGGAGGTGCAAACTTGTGTGTTTTTTTTTTAATAAATAATTAAGAAGAGCCGAAGGTTACATGTCTATGAGTGACCTATTCCCAATTTTATTAATAAAGTCCTCACTTATGGCAGAGGAATACCATGATAACAAAACGTCATAATAAAAAACAAGACTCAAGTCCTCACAAAAAAACTAACGTCTAAGGTAGGAAACACCCCAACTATCCAACCTTAAAAGACTCCTAAGCCTTCCCCTACCAACAACTTTTCCAAAAAAATCTAGTGACTCTCCACTAGCACCCAGTTTAGCCAAAAAATCAGCTGTCATATTAGTCTCTCTAAAAACCCATGTAAATTGGACATTAAGTTCTCTAACAAGATATTGAGCTTCCTTCCAAAAATCTCAGAGGTACCAATAATTATAAACACTTGAGACAAATCATCCCACTATCACACTAGAGTCCGACTCTACCACAAAATTGCTCAACCCAAGTTGCTTACAAATCCGAAGGCCATCAATTACAGCTCTACACTCCGCAATAGTATTTGTGGCTTGCCAATAACTATGGGCAAACCCACCCAAGACACGACCAATATGATCTCTAACAATTCCCCCTCCGCCAAACATACCAGGATTATCACAAGAACCTCCGTCAACATTTAGTTTCACCCTTCCCTCCTCCGAATTGAGCCATCAGCCATGCTTGTAAATACTTGAAACTCGAATTGAGATCCTTGTCCAAACATTAGGCCCTAAATTGAAAACGAAATAGACAAAATATACTAGTCTTACAACATTTATTTTTACCCATGACGCCATAATAATTTACTTTAGGACTGCTATAGCCACAAATAGATTACACAAATGTAATTCTACAAATTGACGTAATTTCATATGATCTATTATATCTACTTTACAATAAAAGTAACTTTTCAATATGATAAATCATATGAAAATATGTCAGTTTGTGAGATTACTTTTGTATAATCCATTTGTGGCTAAAATATTTCTCAATTTACGTTTGTGAGACTCGTATATCACGTCTATTCTTCTCCTGTAAGTATTCAAGTAAGAATTCTAGGAGATCTCAATGTTATACCTTCGTTATAGTCAATTTTGTATGCATCACGATATCAATTCAAATAATAAGTATGCATAGCCTCATGAGCATTCTTCGTGATGATAGACTGCGTTATGTTGCCCACGGTTTACAAAGCTAAAATCTGTTATACATATACTAGTTGCCAGTTGGGGGTAGAACATGCAATCAAGCTTGAGCTTCTTTTAGCTTAAATGGGACATTATGGGAGAGTTATGTGAAATGACCTGGAGTCTACAAACATCGTCAGTTGGCATCTTCTCCTACCCTCGGAAGGAGAATGGCATGACTTGACATCTTTGTCCCCTGAAGAAGTTCTTGCGCTGGAAAAACCCGTTATTCTTACTTGAGAAGATATTCGGCCTCCATTTAATGGTCCGAGTGCTAGAAGCAGCTTAACAACTTGCAGACAATGGTAGTCAATGTTGATTAATTTAGGAAATGATTGATTTTGTATTTGATATAAATGTGCATAACTCTTGTCGCTCTCCGGAGATCCTCTTTAGCCAAAAATATCTACATATAATCAATCATTTTCAATCGCAAAAGTCATGACTGATATACCATGATGGTTGAATTTTCATACTTGGAGATCTACATTTGGTGACATGCATAAATGGGATGACTTCACTTTTCCATATTGCTAAATCTGGCAGCAGCTCCAAGTGCATTAAGCGAAACAAGACCATTTTTCTAAACATACATCTTTACATTAAGATTCTTTTTGTATAGGCATCCTGACATGAAGATTCTTCAGTCTATATATGCATCAAATACCTATTATACATCTCATATGCGAGAAATACAGTAATGAATAATGCTTCCAATCATCACTAGTATCTATTTGCATATAGAATACACCACAGCAACCAAAAGCAGTATGCATACAGCACGCATCCCCCTTCGCATTTGCAGCATTGTTGTCTCAAGTTTTTCCACCCGAGCCTCGACTCTTGCTATTCGTGCCTCTAACATTGCCATCCGGGTTTCCCACCTTGCCTCCATATGCTCTATGCCATTTCCTGTTCTTTGTGGAAAATCTTCACCTTGGGGTGGAGCATCTTCCCATGGTTGATAGTGGCACATTTCAATCGACAGCTTCCTGTAATAAAAATCAATTTTCACAATTGAGATGTCTCAAAATGCCCATTTTATAGTTAATCTAACCCTAAGCTTAACTAGCATGTAACCTAGCTTGGCTTCATATACTTTACACCACATATTTAGTTTTGCCAATAGCCGTTTGATTGTTATGAATTGGATGATGGTTGATCATGCCATAATACCAGGTAGTAATTCATATGAATGCTACTCAATTTGGATTTTTTTCAATATGTAAAACAATCTTGGATATTAAAGGTATAAATGCCTAGAATTTTAGCTCAAGTGCTACATATGTACTTCATAACCACAATATATTCCACAAGCATCTCACATTACTAACATATTTTCCACTATTGCGTCCCTTGCTTATACTTCTTTGATCACATCTAGTTAAAAAATTGTTGAAATTATGCAGCCAAATTCTTTATTTTGACCTTTTTTCTCCAAGATTTTTAAGAGAAATAAAAAGAATACTAATTGAGAAAAAAACCCATGTTAACATTTTGATCAGAATCCTATTCAATCGCGGGGAAAGTCTGCAAAGAGTCAATCTCTGCACTGTTAGAGGTATCTTCATCATTTCCTTACATGTTTGAACTTTGAACATCTCTCTCTCTCTCTCTCCAGACTTGCCCCACGCTTCCAAACTAGATCAAAGCTTGCCCAAAACCATTGTAGCAATAGCTTTTTTTCTTTTTCATATTACTGGAGTTGATTTTTTTAATTGTATTTTCCACTCTTTCCATTCTCTGTGTCAAGCCGAAATTTTATTAGCGTGTGAGGTAGTAGCTATTTGAAGCAGGCAGACGTAATTAGTTTCTCTGACTAATTAGTCCAAAGACACAGAAACTATGGAAATAATTTCAGGTAAAATGGCTAGTGCTCAACAAAGAAATTCAAGACGCAAAGTGATTTCAACGCTCTGAAAATAGTTTCAGTAAAAAGAACACTTGTCTTGCATTTTTTTTTTTTTTAGTTTTGAGGTTGCTTGAAAAATTAAAAAAAAAAAACTCCAACCAAGTAAGTGAAATTTTCCAAGGCTTTCGCAGCAACCGAACAAAGCCTAAGTAAGGCTAGCAAAGCAAATATATGCCAGTTCATTCTAATCTCAAAACCCAGAAAGAGAGAGAGAGTGAGAGAGAAAGAGAGAGAACTAAAGCACACACCTTTGACACCCAAAAAGAGCGAACCCAGATTTTCTTTCTCCACGAAATCCCGAGGCCCCGACGTCCCAAACTTTTCTCAATGTTTCAAGGTTTCTGGCCAAGAAAGAACGCCAAATAGAGAACGTAAAGAGAGAACTTTTCACCTGAATTGAAGCAACCGAGACGGGGTGAAATGAATATCCCTCTCTATAGTGCTGCACTACCATTGCCCACATCCCTCCACACCAGATCAGACACTCACTGTCATGGGACCCAGATGCTGAAGTGTCAAGTGTTTGGAGGCTTTCTGGTCGTCCAATTAGGCCACCTGTTTCCGATGCACGTGAAAACACACGTGACTTAGCCACTAACGTGTTTCGTACCAGTTGGCTGTAATAATAACAGTGGACACTTTTTGGCTGTAATGCACGACCCTTTCGTATGTTTTTATTTCCATTTTCTGATACGGGAATTTTCCTGATTGTACGTAGAAATGCTTTCATACGTAGAATTTATGATTCGATGCATGTTTCTTATGAAGTTTATTATTCTCGGGAATCGAGTTTTTTTATTTGGAAAGTCTTCTTTGCACTCAAGCGGAGAAAGCTATAAAGATCAAGAAAAGGTCTTCTGCTTCTTCCACGCAGAAAGATTTCAGAAAGCCGGCCAGGACGGCCAACCTCCTTGCTTCTCTCTCTCTCTCTCAGAGAGTATCCCCAGATGTCATTCTGTTCTTTTTTCTCTCATTTTTCTAATTTTCCTTCATGACGTTATGTTTCTCCTATACTATCTTAAATTGTCAGCAACGAAGAGTACTACTACGCGGACTAGAACCTGAAAGGCATGGGCTGCGTTCAGGCCAAGCCTACAGAGAGCTCAGAATCTAGACGCTTAGGCAAGTTGAAACAAGAAAATGGCTACGTCGGAAGAGGTGGATTTGTGGGTCATCGACGATCAACGGGTCAAAGGGACATGCATAGGGGTTCTGGAAAGGAGTACAATAGGGCCGAGTCCAGGAAGCAACAAGCTTCTTATGGTAATAAAAATGGGGGTGTAGGAGATGTTGGAGGAGAAGGGAAGTTGATTGGTAGAGAAAGAGACAAAGATGGTGGTGGTAATGAAGGAAGTATGTCACAGAGAATATCGTGGTTGAAGCCAATCGAAGAGATTGAGTTGGTGGATGGATGGCCAAAATGGCTCACTGATAATATTCCAAGACAGGTTCTGACTGGTTTGGTTCCAAGGAGTGCCGACTCCTATGTTATGCTTACTAAGGTATGTGTGCATGTGCATGTGTTCGATTTCAGTATTATTGTCAATTGTTCCAAACGCACATGGTTAGACTGATTGCTGGTATACATTATGAATGGTCTCTTTGCTTAAAATTATGAGTAATGGTGCAATATGAGCTGAAGTATATATTTTATTCTTGGTTACTGATAATCGGGTTCCCTGTCTGTGTTAAATCTCTAGTTGTTGTTGTTAATTCAAAGAATTTGAAAGGTCGGATATGCATTTTAGTTCTAGACAGTCTATTGTTTCCTCAGAAATTTCTGTGTACCGAGAAGTAGCCCTGTCTGAATGATGAATGAATCATTGGAAACAAAAAGAAAGAAACTACACCTCATTTTCAAAAGCAAGATCTTAAGTTTGGTTTTCTCTTCTCTTCGTTCATATCCATCATAACCAAGCTGCAGAAAAACTATTGGTTTAACTTGACTTGGAAGAAGGGGTTGATTTTTCGCAAATTTTTGGTATTACAGGTGGGACAGGGAACTTACAGCAATGTGTATAAAGCTCGAGATAGAGACACCAACAAGATTGTTGCTCTAAAGAAAGTCCGTTTTGACACGTCTGAACCTGAGAGTGTTAAATTCATGGCGCGAGAGATAATGATATTGCAGCAGCTCGATCACCCCAACATAATAAAACTAGAAGGATTAGCTACTTCAAGACTGCAATACAGTCTGTATCTGGTTTTCGATTTCATGCAGACAGATTTGGCAACAATCATCTCTCGTCCTGAAGGAAAGCTTACTGAAGCGCAGGTCAAATGCTATATGCATCAACTGCTCTCAGGGCTGCAGCACTGCCACGATAAGGGAATTTTGCATCGAGACATAAAGGGAGCAAATTTATTGATAGATAAAAATGGGATGCTAAAGATTGCAGATTTTGGGCTTGCAAATTATTACACTCGAAATCGTCGTCTTACAAACCGAGTTGTGACACTTTGGTACAGAGCCCCTGAGCTGTTATTAGGAGCTACTGATTATGGTGTTGGTATTGATCTTTGGAGTGCTGGATGCCTCTTGGCAGAAATGTTTACTGGGAGCCCAATAATGCCGGCTAGAACAGAGGTAATATTCCAGTCCAATCATAATCATGGGTTCCTAGTTTTTCAGATCATCATGTTTTTTCTGTGCATTTTAGGTTGAGCAACTTCACCGGATTTTCAAGCTATGTGGCACACCTTCAGATGAGTATTGGAAAAAGTTGAAACTATCTTCGAAATTCAGAATTCCACAGTTCAGACCTAGTCTTACAGAGACTTTCAGCGAGTTCCCTGCATCTTCTTTGGGTCTGTTGAACACTCTTCTTGCTGTGGACCCAGCGTATAGGGGCTGTGCATCCTTAGCTCTACAAAATGAAGTAAGTACTAAGTACAGCTAAATATGTTTAACTGGGCCCTTTTTAGTGCTTAATGATTTTAATTGCTTCTTTTTGTGACAATTAACATGCTTGGCAAATAAGAGTTCTACAAAAAGACTCTTATTTAAACTTACATAACATGACCCTGTCTTGCACGGTTTGACTTTATTGTCAGCATTTGACTGAAGTTTTTAATATTGAGGATCCCAAAAGGCCATATACTAGATTGCAGAGCAGAGTTAAGTTTTATTGGAAATGTCAAGCTAATTAAGAAGTCCATTCTGACTGGAAATACATTCTGCTTTTGCAGTTCTTTTACATAAGTCCATTGGCATGCGACCTTTCAGATCTGCCTGTAATCCACAGCAAAGATGATGAACTGAAGGAGGCCAATGAAGAGAGAAAGTGAGTGCCTTTCCTACTTACCAAACAAAGTGCCTTTTCTCTCAACAAACTTTTCTAACAGCACGGTATTGGTTTTCTCACAATAAACATAAACAGTATTGGTGTTCTCAAATTGACGAGCTTTGCTACTAATCATCCCACATACCACACTTATTTTTATTTTTGGTTTTATTCCTCCTAAATTAATTGAGTTCTTCTACTTATCAGTCATCATTCATACACCACACATTTGGTAAAAAAATGAAAAATGAAAACATCATGTGTAGTGTGTGGTGTGGACTGTGGGGATGATGAGTATAATTTTTCTTTGATAAAAGAAAGGATCAGATACATGGATGTTGCTGTTTTTTAATCAAGAGAACTTCCCTGTATAACCCTTATCCACCCTTTTTGTTTCAAAACTTGAATGTTTGGCAGTTAGCACTAAACTTTTGTCGTTTTATATGATGGTAAACTTTTAGAACATGTTTAATATGGATTTTCAGGAATGCATGGACCCACACACACTCACTGATGATCCTTCTATGAACACAAATTCAATAACACTGATTTGAGATATCTAGATGGAAAAGTACACAAAATCTGTGAATCTTGGGCCATGAAAGTATTCAGGCGGACCTAACTACATTGCAATAACTATTTTATAATTATCGTAACGTTGCCAATTCAATTCAAAATCAACTTGGCATTTGAATCAGTTGCATGCTGGCACTAGGCACCCTGAGTCAAATGCCTTGTAACAATTGCAACCTATTAATCAGCACTTTCTATTGCTTTCATGTAGCTTTATCATGCTGTACTTCTGAATTCTCCATAAACATAAACCAGTGCAGGCTTTAGTGATCAGAATTGAAATTGCTTATTTTTTCAGGTACAGGAATTCTCGAATGAAACATCGGTCCAGGACAGTTCGTGAGCGCAGGAGAAAAGATCTGGCCACCGAAAAGCCTAAGGAAGATAAAGAATATCCTCCAAAGGTAAAAAATAAGCCTTGAAACCAACACACACACACACACTAATGAAGAAAAGCAGAGCTATCATATGTCAGCTCACATGAGGGTGGGAGCTACACCTCTATCCAAAACTAGTCTAAAAATGGAAAAAACGACACACCCTTCCACACTGTCAACAGCACCTAGGAACATTCTGCTTGATGCTCATTTGGATATCCTTTCACTTCTCCAGCACATCCCAAAGGAAGAAAAACATCCTAAGCTTAGAATGCTCAAAATGTAAGAAAAACATCCCAATATGTTTTCTGTTGTTTATACAAACACCAGAAAATCAAAACATAAATAATGAGAGCCAACAAAATAATGAAAGTCAAGATGTCTGCAAGCAGTAAGGTTTACAGATAATGCCTTCAGGCAGTTCCTCCTTAATAAAGTGTGTGCCTATTTCAATGTTTTTTGTTTGATCATGCTGGACCAGATCGTGTGCAAATCCAATAACAGCCACTTAATCAAGATCTATCAAAGTTAATAAATAAAAAACGCATTCTGTCAACACCTAATCCACAAGAGTGAGCAACTAAATTTTGTGAGGATAGGTACAGGGTGCAAAGGTGAACTTAGTGTTTTTTAAGCCAGCAAACTTTTTCTTAGTGCGGTTCTTTTTTGGTTTTGAAAGGGAATGGGACGTGGGTGGATCAAGGATGTTTGTTGGTACCACACAACAATCGAGTGGAAAGATAACACATCTCACAAATCATATTTAATGCATATATCCCAACTGTGCACTATGTTTCAACAGTGGCCCATCTAGTATTTATCAACAAAAGGGACACGAAAACAATCAAGGGGCCCATCTCTAGCTTTTGGAGAAAAAGATAGATCAAACCCCATCTCCCCTTCCCTTTGCCACTGCTTTTGTACAATGCTATTATGGATGAATCATTGTTGATTTCAGGTTGCAATTGCAATGACTAAAATATGTTAGAATTAATGTATCATGTCTAAAATCTGTTGTTCCAGGAGCAGGAGAAGACTGCAGAGCCAGATGTACAATTCCAAGAACCGGGTAGCACTACCAGCAGTGCTTCCTCTGGTGTAAAGCCAGCAAGCCGTACAGAGAGCCCAACTTTAACTACAAGTAGTACCTCGTCTGGTGTAAAGCTCTCCAGCCAAACAGCGAGCCCACATTTCTCGCTCTCCCCAGATTTTTCTTTCAATCCAAGAATGTTACCGAAGACACATGAGGCTCATCCCAATTCTAGCAAGAACACCAGGAACCTGCCCCCACTGCCCACCTCTGCAATGAAAGACAATGACATGTTCAGGTTTAAGCCTGTCCATAGGTCTGCATCCACAAGAGATTTCAGAAAAACAGGTCTAAGGAATCATTTTGATCATGTCTATGCAATTGATGATTAGGACACTTGAGTGACTATATATATATATATATAGTTCAGACAAGTATTTTTTCTCCAGTTATTACAGACAATCTGTGAGTTTCATAACCATTTTTTTTTCTCCTTTTTCGACCAAAACGAATAAACATATGTTGTTAGTCAGAAGATATTATGCCACAAGTGGTCACCTGTTTTTGGTGATATTGTAGATTAATATTGGATAATGTTCTGCTTTTTTGTTTAATATGACATGCACAAGATCAAGGACCTACCCTTACCTGCACCCGGCTAAAAAATATCAATTACCATCCTGCTTAAATTAATGCCTTGCTTAGAAAGTAAAAAAAAAAGAAAAAAATCAACTCCTTGCCGTTTTATGCCAATCAACAATGTCGGTGCAATTTAATTGAGATTTAGCTCATAGGCTTGAGTCCAACAGACAGCAAAATCAAAATATATAGGAGTACTGAGGCCGAATTATTATTGTACTTAGTTATTACTGTTTTCCCCCTAGAGAACATCGTCATCAAGACATTTATCATGTCTTGAGTTTCCGTACGAATAAACATAATCCAGGTCTGTCAAAGCTTAGGCTAAAGTACTTGTGTGTTGCCAAATCTGAACCCAAAGTATACCCAAATCCAGGAGATGAGTTTTGGTTTGCCCCCCTGGCCTTTGCCCAGGCTTGAACAAATTTGCAGGGATGAAACTCCTTATCTCATCACCCAGCTTTGATTTCTGTCTTCATGATTAGATTGCATGCTTCTACATCGAGCTTCCTTATAAGTTAATAGCTCCAACTTCTGTCAGCTCCATGATCATATATATATATATATATATGGATAAGATCATCGTGGCTTGATGACATGATTTAGGCGTACGTGTGATCACGACCCAATTAAATTAATTGACCTCCATATTAATTCAATTTTTGTGTCCATCACTTTTGCATATATACATAGAACAGTGAACAGAAAATGGTTAAAGCTAGTTTGAAAAGAAAAGACTCTGAAGGATCGTTAATAAAACCGTTCTAATTTTTTGTTTTTTTTTTCCCCCTTTTTATTCCTAATCATCTATATATAAGAGAAAAAGGAAAAGAACGAAATTAAAACACAACTAAATATATGTCACCAAAAACCATATTACACCCCAATACCGTACTCTCGTACTGTGATGCATGGCATTCAGTTTTCGACACAAAAGGACGTTTCACACTTGCAATATGTTGATATGATCAAACATCATGACACTTTTGACATGATGTTTTTCAATGAGGGAATAACTCCTCTCAAGATCTCTTCCTTTTTTCTCCACTCTTTTGAAGAAAATTTCCCTCGATCACTAAATATCAAACAAGAACACGAAACAAAATATACAGAGAATGAGAAGTGAGACCTCATAGAGAGAGAGAGAGAGAGAGAGAGAGAGAGAG
>QEOT01122710.1:0-34176 GCA_003123785.1 Pterocarya stenoptera | reverse complement strand
AAAAAAATTCGGGACACTTTCGAAACCCGACTTTTGTGACTTTAGCATTTCTGAAAACAAAAATAAAGAGAAGTCCAGTGAAAAAGGTGTGTTTTTTTTTTTTTTAATAGGGAAAAAAAAAACCGTCGTCCATCTCAACCGCCCAAATATCCTAAATCCAATCTGACTCATCAACAGCCGTCCATCTCTCGTACACCTTCTTTTTCTCCGTTTGCGATCGTTGGCTTGTGCTGGGTCTCCCTGCCCAGAGCGTCTCCCTCTCTGTCTCCGTCTCTCTTCATTGCATATCGAGAAGGCCTTTAACGAATCGAATAAAGCAACTCCAGCCAAGGGACAAAAATTGAAAAAAATCTAGTGTTTCTAAATATCTCTCGCTATTTCTCTTCGAATTTCTTTCCCTCCAAACATCATTCCTGCTCTCATTTTCCCTCGTTTCCGTTCGTTTCCCGAGAAACGGGGGAAATATCTTTCCAGGCGCCTGTTTGGTTGTTTTGCTGCTAGCACTTCTCCGGATTGATTTTCTGAGGAAGATATTTCCGGGCAACAAAAAAAAAGAAAAAAATCACCTCCATTTTTAGCTCTCGGCGACAACGACTTCCTCTGCTCCTTGGTTCTCCAAGCTATTCCAAGGTACTCCCCTCTCTTTGTATCTTTCTGTCTGGTTCTGTTGGTTCCAGTTAAAAATCTGTTTGTGGATAACTTCCTGGAAAGTTGTTTCTACGGAAAGCTCGGATTTTGTTTGTTGAGATTTTCCTTGTGGCTCACGGGAAATTTATCGTGCATCGTCGACTACTCTCGTAAAAAAGAAACATCTTTTTATATTCCTTGAAGTACAGGTATACTTTTCCCGGGTAAATTTTCTCTCTGCTATTTCCTAACATATACATATATATATTTTTTGTAAAAGGTTCTTCGATTCTTGGAGTTTCAATTTTGCTGTTTGTTTCTTCTGGAGCCTTGCGTGTGATTTTGTTAGTTCAGAGGAACAATAGCTGGTGGTTGGTGTGGAGAGGGAGGATTCGTTGATGGAGGATTTACATTCAAGAGGCAGGATTTTAGACCTCAAAAATTATATTTTTGTCTCTCATATAGATTCTTGATATGTTCGATCCATTTTTGCAATTTGATCTGGGATATATTTGAGGTTGAATGCAAATTAGTTTATGGATTTGGAAGCATCTTCTTCGTCAAGGGATTTGTTGAAATGCTGTAATTGTGGGTGTAGCTGTTCGTTGATCAGTAGCTCTTCCGGTACTTGGCTTCGGTCTGTAAAACGAAAGTATGATGAGTTTGAGGAGCGTAACCGATTCTCCATACCAGGGTTTGATTTCTTCTCAAATGCTAGGATTCAGATTGAGAACGAATGTGCTCTGCTCCGTGAGATGGTTAGTAGTCAACAGGAAGCAATTCAGGATTTGCATACTGAATTGGAGGAAGAGAGAAATGCCTCTTCATCAGCTACAAATGAGGCCATGTCGATGATATTGAGGTTGCAAAGGGAGAAGGCGGAGATCCAAATGGAGGCCAGACAATTCAAGCGTTTTGCAGAGGAGAAGATGGCACATGACCAACAAGAGCTTATGGCTTTGGAAGATTTGTTATATAAGAGAGAGCAGGTCATTCATTCGCTTACTTGTGAAGTGCAGGCTTATAAGCATAGGATGATGAGTTATGGGCTCACAGAGGCTGAGGTGGAGGGTGAGAGAAGTGGGCTTAGCCATAACTCTAGCTTGGTGGAGTTTGATACGCAAATCGAATTCCCCATGTATGACTACCCACCTTTGAAATGTAGATTACACGAGACCCAAGTTCCTTTGGAGGATGAAAATGATGGAGATGATGTTGAGAAATATGCATTTGGTGAGACCCCTTGTGCTAAAGACCAGCTGAAGAACTTGGAAAATAGAGTCTTCCAGATGGAGAGAAGTCCCAGCAACAGTCGGCTGTATGGGGATTTCTCTGGTTCAAAGAACATTCTAGAAAAGGTGGTAGTTGGTCACTCTCCCAGGCGGTCAACAGACTCCAGTAGATTTTACAACGATCCAAGTTCGTTTGTGGGGGTGGTCAAAGAAACTGGTCCAGATATTTCCATTGAATCTCTGAGGCCCAGTAGCAGTTTCATTAATACTGAGGATGTCTCACTGGTAGAGGACAACGCTAATTTGAGAAAGTTTGATAATGCATCTGAAATGGCAGATGACATGAGTGACAGAGTTTATACCATTGACTCTGTCCATAATGGAGTACCGAATGGTGGTTTTATCAATCCCAAAGCTGGAGTTGGTATTTCTGAAGAATATGTAACCACTTCAATGTCACTGAATCAGGCTGATCATGCGGATCCAGACATTAAGAAGCTCTATTTGAGGCTTCAGGCACTTGAGGCAGACAGGGAATCAATGAGGCAGGCAATCATTTCCATGCGTACTGATAAAGCTCAAATGGTATTACTGAAAGAAATAGCTCAACATTTGTGCAAGGAAATGCCACCAGAAAGGCAAATGACTATAAAGAAGCCATCTCTTCTAGGAAGGTTTTCATTTATATCAGTTTTTAAGGTAATTCTGGAAACTCTTTTGGTGTTGACCAACGGGAAATTACATTATTCTACTAAAACTTCTAGCCTCAAAATACGATTATGTGGATGATTGCCACAGTGCATTTTCTGTCCTTTTATCAATATCTTTAAATTGCTAGAATGATTAGCAGTTTACAACTTTATGCGAACTGGATTTTTAAGTTGAAAAAAAAAAAAACTTCAGTTTTTAAAATTACTCAATTGAACTAGAATTTTAAGTAGAGAATTCTTCTCATATTTGCTTTATTTGAGCTATTAACAATTTGCAGCTCTTTTTCTAAGCCACGCTTTTCATATTCTGATTAGTTGACTACATTTTTTTCTCTCTTTTCTTTCTTTATCTGCCTCCACCCGTTCTTTTTGCTCACAACAGTTTTGTCAATATTATCGTACTTAACACAAGAAACTTGTCAGCTATTTGTCCCCAGTGAACACCATAGCTACTTTGCATCCTTATTGAGCTATATTTCCAATCGCAAAAATATGGCTCTTGTTTTATCTCTTCTTCTTGTTTCTTTTCTTTATTCAACCATTTGCTTACAATTTTATGTGTTAGAAGCTGAACTAATATTGCATTTTCTTGAACAGTATTATCCTTTGATCCTATATTAAACCTCAAACTCATTATAATAGGTTTGCTGTTTTATAGCAGGAAATGTGATAGCTATTTCAGAAACTTTTGATTTTCCGTCAACTTATCATTATACAGCTTTCCTAAGAGAAAAAAACTATTTTAGCTTTAGCACTTATATTTTGTTTTATCTTTTTTGTTTTTTGTTCAGTGGATTGCCTCATTAATTTTCTGGAAAAAGAGATCTCGTCGAAGCAAGTAAGTGCCTTGTTCTTCAACAGATGACATCATATTTAGCCGCTAACCCCTACTATGCAGTGAGACACATGTTAAATGCTAGCGCTTAATATGAATTCAGAGAAAAAGGTCCAAAACCCAGAAAGGGAGAAAAGTGGAATCTGAAAAGTGAGAAAACAATCCTTTGTAGTAAAAGAGAATTATACTCTTTTTTCCCTATGCAAAGATAATTATACTCAATTTGGAGTGTTTATTAATTTTGTGATTATCACGGGAACAACATGCATTTTTTTGGGGGCTAGGAACACTTTTTTTTGACCTGGAGATCTTTGCCTCTTGGTAGTGGTGTTTAAGTCTGGATTGATAAAAGTAGTTTAGTCTCTTATTTGCTGCATTTATAATATTGCAGGTACATGTGTGGCCTCTCAACCAGCACTATGGGCTTGCTAATGCTTCTAGACAAGGGCCCTCGTGTGAGGCCGTGGAGATGTCTTACGAGCACGCAAGTGTAAATGCATTCTCAATTCTTCCGTATCCGTTGGGTGTCTATACTTGTGCTTGTGGACAGCTAGTGAATTCCTGATTACGACTTCTATGCTTAGATTTTACATTCTTTTTCTGGGTTCTTGGTTGCTGCAAAAGTGGTTGAATTGTGAGTTATTCTTTTGTTTCATTTCTTGTGATTGACTGTATTTTGCTCCTTGATTGGCGAAACATTTATATGGTAAAGGCATGCCTGCTCGTGTACTTGGAGTTAAGCTCCAGACTGTCTTTTGACAATTTTCCTGTATATTGCATCTTGATGTATGATTTCCATAAAAAAAAATGTACAGTGTCTATTCTTGTAGGATTCAAGCACAATCTCTCTTTCAGGCAAGGGTTTTCTTTTAGTCCTTTTTATTCCATCTCTCTCTCTCTCTTATAGCTTTTATTATTTATAGGATTGAACAACCCCACATCGTCCCATCTTTTTGTTCTGACTTTTGGGTTGAATAAGAGATGAATGGTGTTGTCGAAGCATATGTGGTATTTCTTGTCCCATTTTGTGCAGTTTCCTTCTCAACCGACCAAAACCATGAAAGAGCTAGGAAGCTTCGTTTTGAAGGACTAATGTCAAAATCTTCATGACATTCTTGTGTCCATGATGCATGAATTGCTATCTTTTTCTTTTTTCTTTATTCTTTTTTTAAAGGCGCAATTGCTATATCAACTGGTAGAGTAATACGATGGCAACACTCAGTGGCTTCATTCAAAACCTTGCTCAAAAAGGTCGCCTACCGTGTAGTGACTAAAATGGCGTACCTTTGTTCGAAATAAATCTCGCCGAGTGAATGATGGGACAAATTTTTATTGTTGTTATTACAATGATTTGGCTTCATGAATACTTTGCCATGTAGAAGGTAAAGGGCTGAGACTTACGGTGCTGTCCAGCTGATCAACAAACAAAGGATTGATTCTCCATGGTTTGCAAATGGCTGTCACTACTCACTAACCTCGCTCCCACCATTTAGATCTGTTATCTACTTTCTATTTGTGGTATCCTTTGTGTTCTGAATTTCAAGAATAATGTTGTTCATTATCTTTGATTTTATCATCCCTAATTATATTGTATATGAGATATATTTAAATTTATTTAAATAGTTGACATATGAAAGCATTTAAAATGTGTTAAATCAGCAAGTAATCTAAAATGGCAAGATTTTAAGAGTAAGAGCAAACACTCCATTGTCTATAACTATCAATATCCGCAGAGTATAAGGTAAGGCCTCATTAGCTGAAGTTTGGTAATGCACAATAAATTCTACTGAGTGAGTGGATTGAAATTTGAGAGGTTATATATGTCTAAATTATTTCAGTATAAGTATGAAATAGATAAGTCACGTACAAGTTTTTTATAAAAAAGTAGATCTTACTAATAAATAATAGATTTTTTAAACTTTTTAGATGAGTCTACCTTTTTATAAAAATTTATATTAAATTTGTTTATTTGAAAGTTGTACAAATCACTTCAAATAGGTCTCGTTAGCGGGTCTAGGTCTGTACGTAACGCCCTTGATAGCTGGTTTAAGCTCGACCAGGCTGAGCCCAATCCATGTTGGGCCTCGGCTTTGATGGATTGTATGAAACGAGAAAACCTTTCAGCTTCTCCACCGATGGCTAAACCCTCCGCCTCTACGAGCATCGTCGCACAAAACGTCCAACGATGCTGAGCTGCAGGTCAATGCTTTCTCAAACCATAAAGAAAAAGAAAAAGAACAAACGCAAAAACGAAAACAAGATTGCTGCAAATAGAGCTGTTTCCAGAAAGCGAAGTTCCATTTCCAAAAACAATGAATCGCCATACCAGGAGTATGAAGAAGAAGAAGAAGATACTGGAGAAGGTTTTAGCCTTAAGACCTCAGCTCCTCCATCACACACTCATGGGGTTCAACCACTGGGCAATCTCTACCTCAACCCAGGTTGTATAAACTCCAGAAATACTGGCTTAGGTAACCTCCAAACCCTTACCGATGAGCTTGTTCTTGACATCCTAGGCCTCCTGGATGGTACCCATTTGGGTGTCTTGGCCACGGTTAGCAAATCTTTCTATGTTTTCACTAACCATGAACCACTCTGGAGGAACCTTGTTCTGGAAAATCTAAATGGTGGTTTTGCCTATAATGGGTCTTGGAAATCTACTTATATTGCCGCTTCTTCCCCTTCATTCGAGGTTTCGGATATTTGTGTTTCCCGTTTGAGGGTGAGGGATTTTTATTCTGATTATCTTTTCCAGAGTTGGCTCTGTGCTAATCTTGAAATGAAACCTGAGTGGCTTGAAAGAGATAATATAATACGAAGGAAAGGCATTTCGGTTGAAGAATTCGTGTTGAACTTTGAGGAACCAAATAAGCCGGTTTTGCTGGAAGGGTGTTTGGATAATTGGGCTGCACCCAAAAAATGGGACAGAGATTATTTGGTTCGATTGTGTGGCGATGTTCGATTTGCAGTTGGACCGGTGGAGATGAAGCTTGAGGAGTACTTTAAGTACTCGGATCAGACAAGGGAAGAAAGGCCATTGTATTTATTTGACCCAAAATTTGCAGAAAAAGTTCCAAAATTGGGTTCAGAATATGAAGTTCCAGTGTACTTTGGGGAGGATTTGTTCAATGTTTTGGGTAATGAGAGGCCAGATCATAGGTGGATTATAATTGGACCAGCTGGGTCTGGTTCATCGTTCCACATTGATCCCAATTCCACATCAGCTTGGAATGCAGTTATCAAGGGATCCAAGAAGTGGGTCTTGTTTCCTCCTGATGTGGTTCCACCTGGGGTGCACCCAAGCCCAGATGGTGCTGAGGTAGCATGTCCTGTTTCAATCATTGAGTGGTTCATGAACTTCTACGGTGCAACAAAAACTTGGAAAAAGAAACCTATTGAGTGCATCTGTAGGGCTGGGGAGGTGATCTTTGTGCCTAATGGATGGTGGCATTTGGTGATTAACCTGGAGGAATCCATTGCCATTACACAGAATTATGTTAGCAGGTATCCTTGTGATATTTATTAATCTTATGGTTTTAAAGAACCCCCTTATCTGCTTGTGGTGAATTTCATCTGTGGAAAGAAATTACTTTCACTCCAGTCAGAACAACAATTTGAAAAAAAAAATGAAGATTTGACATATGATATGCACACAGAAACAAAATGAAAAATTTTAGCTTAAGGTCCATTTAAATCTTCTCCAGTTGTTCCAGAATGCATCAACAACAATATCGTTACTACATGTTGAAACTTGGCTTCATCCCCTGATATTTCATCCAACTTAAAGAACTGGAATAGCTTATACTAGCAGGTTAATGGCATTTCTCTTCTAGTTGTTTTACAATAATTGATATACTACTCTGTTAACCCTATCATGCATGCCTAGTCAGTAATATCCTGTCTTCTAGGACAGAACTCAAAAAGAAAAAAAAAATTATATATGGTTTACATGTTGCAGGAGGAATTTGTTGAATGTCTTGGACTTTCTTAAGAGGCCAAACGCAAACACACTGGTATCTGGAACAAGAGACCGAGTGAATTTGTATGACAAGTTTAAGAATGCCATTGAAACTTCTTTCCCTGGAACCTTGGAGCAGTTGGTGCAGGAAGCAGAGGAGAAAAGGGCACAACAAAAACTTTCCTTTTGGGACACAGTAACAGATTCCAAGGTGGGGGCTTTCAAGTTCTCTTTCTAGGCACACTTGAAGACCACAGCGGTGTCCGCAAACCAGACGAATACTCCGGAGTGGCAGCATACTTTTTGGGGTATATTAATCTCGGTTGTTGCTTCTGACTTCCTAGATTTGTACCATTCAAAAAATTTTGAATTTGATTTACTTGACATCATTGTACTCGATTTTTTAAAACAATAGAAATGCTCTCTGCATACAAGTCTGTCTTAACGCATCCCATAAAATATTGTAGGAAAAGAAAAAGTTCCATATATTGATATGAAGCCAAACCATTGCATATGGAATATTGGCATGTCCTACTAGCTAATGCATAATGGAGAACATTTGAAAGCTCTTATGTTTGAAACGCAAGATGTCAACATGGGACTTGCCGAGTCGTTTAGGCATATCGTGCCTTACCGGCCAATCCATTAATGTCAATTTAATGCCAAACTCTAATGAACATAGTTACATTAAGCACAATAGTTTTAACGCCCGAGTAGTGAACCATGAACAAATCGAGAACCTTAATTTCTTTATTTATATAAGATGCATTAATACGGGTACATTCAGTCCCATGGTTCATTTTTAGATCGAATTGCAACGCATAGGCCTCCTGCCTTAATCTGACCTCCCCACTTCCATTGAAGTTCTGTACTCAAAAGTGGGGTCTGTAGCTATGAGCACTGAAGCCCACGATCAGGTTATCAACCATTGTCCATGGATATGCGCTAAAATCCTTCTTAGTTCTTACCATATATGCTAGATTTGAGACATGAGGAAGCAAGCCTTCCAAGTTTCATCATAACTATCACCTTTTATCATTTTTATTTAACCTTACTGGGGGGACGGGCCAATTTCACTTCATCAAAATGGTGAAATATTTTAAACGATTGTTCAACGAGTTTTACAAAAGCAATAATCAACAATGTTACATTGTTACTGATATGATTATACAAGATTGCAATGCAAAAGAAAGGAGAAAACGCAGGGGGTTAAAAGGACCATAAATCAGCAACGATTAGTGAAAACGGGATATTTCTGTATCTGGCAAAGATCCCAAAAGCAGAACGTCATAGAGGAGAAAGTGAAGCTGTATAAGAACCATCAGAGTACTTCAAGCCTTTTAATAAACCTGAGCACAAGTACGGAGTAATGATGGCGTCTGGAATACCAAAGTCATAGCTGCTTTCTTGCAAGCCCTCACCCTCTGCAGCTTGGGAATCAGATTTCTTACAAGCTGCACCCAGAGCTACATTCAACCCAACTGAGGTAGGTTCCGTTATAAAACTGAAAGAGCACCAAAATTAAAATCGGTAAGAGCTAAATATACGCAGCCATTATCTAATAACACACTTAATTCAAACTATTTTATTAACCAAATGCGCATGAAACTCTATTCTGTAAAACAATGTTGGGATGTTAACATAATCTATGACTTACCTTAGGCTGGTGCAAAACAAGCAATTAAGACCATCAAGGATAAATTGGATACACTGGGTTCAGCCCTTGAAAGAAGGAAAAAATAGGGAAAAACAGTAACCTTTCATAACATTAATTCATGCAACTTAATCAACAAAATCAATCTAGAGAAGCCTCAAAGCTTATCTCGTCTTTTCCTGGACACGAGTAGACTTTNGCAATATTATAGAAAGTGAGAGAATAACTCAAGCATGTTAAAATCATCAAAGACTCAGTATCATGTTACAAAATCTACCCCTTATGATACCTTGCCTCGAAGCTTCTCCCTTCAGAACCCATAACTGCACACATACTACATATAATCCATGGTGGAAGATATGCATCCTTGATTTCAATGCTATAGCAGAGGCCAGCAGAAGAATCGGGCGCATGTTCACCACCATCACTGGATTCTTTAGGAGGACAAACAATATGATCCGCTCTTTTCCACTCCATGCACTTTACCTGCAAACCAAAAGGAAAAAACAATAAATTTCAATAATATGTTTCACAGCAATGAGCAATAACAGCATATATTTGTTTTTTTGTTAACATATATTTGTTGACTCAAAGAAGTGTTCCTAGCATTTATATGTTTGTACACTGAATAAATGCAAGTAATAGAACATTCACGTCAAACAATTAGCATTTGCAATGGCAATATAGGTTTGGAGAATTATGCGTGAACCAAAACCAGACATGGGCAGAGCTAAAAGTGTGATATAAAGCAACTACTAGATATGCTGATTTGGCAATCTTGATGAGAGAATGACTCAATATTATGGTTTGAGCATGTTTTGAACTTCCATAACACCAATTATATGCTGAACTTTATTGGCAGAGGAACCCCTAGTTTACATGTTTTATTCAACTTTTATACGTACCTCTGGAGCAGATAGAGCAGCATTCTTAAATGGCACAGGTGAACACAATAAAGGAACATCCATACCAGCTAAGAAGGTCAAGAAAGATCTGGAGAAAACCACAAGAAAAAGGAGTGAGATTTGGCAACATGATAATGGACATAAGAAACGTGAAGAAAACCATTTGCACTGATAATATAGTATCTGAAAAATCAAGTTACTAAAATAGTAATCTTTTAGAAACTTAATTAACAATGTGCGAACCTATAATTTAACAAGAAATCGTATAAACCATGTATGCTCTTATTGCCACTGAAAACCAGCAAAGATTGTGAGCTATTATCGATGTCAGATGAGGAACTCACGCGCCGAGTCTGCATAGCATTTCAAAGGAAAGTCCAATGACTATAAATGCACAAAAAATGATATCAAAAGTAGTAGACCAATTCCCTAATTACGACATAATACACAGCTAATTATAAACAAGACTTCCTTGCAGATAAGATAGACCTGCCCCTTCCAAATATGTGATAAGTTCAGAGGGAATGACATGCATGCTCACCATGCTGCAACCAATATCTTTGCAAAATGGAGACCCACATCATCCTATATTAAAACTAGTCACGTTGCCCTTTTGGTTTTCAAACTAACCAAAAGCCTTCTTATTTCAATTGGTCAATGAGTCAGAAAGAGGCAATTCCGGGACTAGAATAAACTCCTTAGTGGGACAATAATCATCAATGTCCCACACGGTGGGTAACATTTATCTCATGGTCCACCTCAGGCCTGAATTCAGAAAAGTCAAGTGAGAGCAGAATGCCAAATATTAAAGGTAGAGATATAAACCTGGCCCAAATTATGCTTCACAATCTCTGAGAGCTCGACCAGATCTTCGGTAGTTGCTTGCTCTACTTCAGAATGGCAAAGAGGCATAGAGAAACAAACATCCTAGAAACATTAATTGCAACATAATAAGATGTCAGACAATATTGAACATATAGAAATCTATTAAAAGGAAAAATATACATGTAACAAGGTGTGGAAATCGATGAATACATTCTATCATGACAACAGTTCAGCAGTACATAATTTACATACTGTAAGTTCTACAATTCTTGGAACAATATCAATCTCAGGCAGCATTAGATGATCAAAATATATTGTACAGTTATTCATACATCTATCTCTCTCCTAAATCTACAACCAAATATAATTCTATCAATGTGGCTTGATATTCATCTAATGTTATTGGAAATAAAGTTATGATCAACCTGCCACAATATTTTCCTGGTATATCCAATTATAAATGGAAGACACTAGAATATTCTTGATCTGCTGACAAGTTTTCAAATTCCAACAATTAAGTCAAAACTTGCATTTGCTAATGTAGAACTAAATTCGAAGATTAATCACACTCGTAGATAGAAATCAGATATTCTCTTAAATTTAACAATTCAAGTCAGAGCTCTAAAATCCTTAAATCTATGCACTTTACTACCACCACCTCAGTAAAATCCTAACTTCAAACAAGGCAAGTTCAATTTGTGTCAGCTTTAAAGTACAAGAAAAAAGAAGAAAGAAAATAGAATCTAGGGTTATCAACATAACATTTGGATTATAAATCGGCTGGGTCAACCTGTGTACCCTTCAGGATAACTCGAGCGACCCGATTACTTGTTCATGACTATGCAATGAATGGGTCATACCTTGTCGTGCTGTGCTGTAACAAGGGTCAATAACTAATTTCTTATACAGGATATATCGGGTCATGTATTGTCTAGTCAACTCCCTGGCCCACATAGACAGGTTGTGTTGTGTTCGAGTTAGGGTGTGTGACCCGTTTAGCTGTTCAAAATGACTCATATATGACCCAACACAAACCCAACCCTGTGGCACAGATTGCCAGCCCTACAAAACATGTTCTATCAAAAGCAAAATTACTTCTTAGCCGTGCACTACACAATAAATGAGAAAACAAAAGACTACAAATATTTGATTAATAAAAAACAGGTACATGCTCCAAATAAAAAGCTTGAAAACTGAAGGAGTACAGCTTACATGTTCTCTCAACAATGATCTCAAGCCTTTCGTTGAACGGGAGATATAAGCACTGCATGAGCCCTTGGTCCTCCTCAAGCCATCACCACCGTTGAACATCACCACAAAGTGTGAAGTACAGACTACAAAGTTTTCAATAAAATCAATCCGTCAACATAGAGTTTCACACTAAAATGAGATTTAACTGGTGGAAGAAACAGTAAAGAGTCTAAGAATAAAAAAAACGTTCACTAGGCAGCATCAATGAACATAAATATGCATATTTTCTTCCAGGCAACCTATGATATGTGCAATATGAAACCACTATCCATTGACAACTATCATGAAAAAGGATTTTGTACAGATTAAAATAAAAAGCCAGTTCCTTATTGTTGCAACTCATAAAAATTAATCAGGCATAATATATTTGTAAATTTAGGATTTAAATTCCAAAGGGATCACATTGTGGTGCTACTGTAGAGCATAATTAACTGCTTCTAGTCTGAGTTCAGAAGGTACTCTATGCATACATACTTGATAGGATTTGATAAACAAATTGTACCAGCGTAAGAATAGGTGATTACCATAAAAGAGATTGCAAAAATTATTCCGAAGCATGTAGTAAAGACTACGAAAAGAGTCTTCNACACACCTCCATCTGCTGCTGACGAGGTCAACACTGAGATGAGAGAAGGGGGTAAGGTAGATTGAGGATAAACCCAAGAATGCATAACTTTAGAATTTAAGGCATGAAAAGTGGATGTGTGCACTGAGCTATGTCTGTTGGTCTGACCCTCAAAATGACCAAATTGGAATGGGAGCTGTGGCATGGTACTTGACATTATTGACCTGTGAATTCTTATTACAGGAAAACAAGATAAAGTCAGTTCTCCAATGAGAATAGCCAATCAGGCTATCATATGGATAAACAATGAGCACTGTATTTGAATTACATCCCATGCTCTTGGCATGATCACAACATGTCGATTAATGTTACATAGTTCACAGTAGATAACAAAATGAAAATATTTTTGTCTTTCACGATCATGCTATCAGTACATAACCATTATTTTGTGTACTTAATAGCAAGTCTCATTTGTCAAAGATTAAAAAATAAAGTAGAATTTTCATTAACAGACAGATCTGAAAGAAAACCCATTAAATAACGGTCAAGAAAAAGGTAGACCCAAAAATAATGCATGCTGACCTGTGATGCATTTGAAGATACAACCCTCAACAGAAAAAACTGGCAAGAAGAAATGTTGAGTTCAAGTTTTTAAAAGATGCATAATCAAGGATAAGGAAATATCTCAATCAGAAGTTTCTGAATTCATCAATTTCTTTTTTATCAAAATCCGAGAACCAAGACAGAAAACTTTCTCAAGCAGCTCACTTTGATTCTACAATCTTCAAAGTCAATATATTGCAGAAACAAGTCCATATGATATTACACATGCCAGTAAATATCTTTTTCATGTACATGCAAAGGAAAGGAAATGGTGGTCCAATTAATAAAATGTATGACAAGAAAATTGCGTAGATAAATAGCACTCATCCCAGCTAAAGCGTCAATGCAGGAATATTATGCCCACTATGACCATCCCAAATGAAAGGAAATGGTGGTCTGATTAATAAAACGTATGACAAGAAAATTGTGCAGATAAATAGCATTCATCCCAGATAAAGCGTCAATGCAGGAATATAATGCCCACTATGATCCATCCCATAGGATGATTCAATCACTGGCAGTAACCAAACCATTAAGAACATGATGACCTTAGATATGCATGTACACTCACCGGTTCACTGGGTAAGAGGACACCAGCCGCACATGAGTTTTCAGTGTAAAATCTAAAGGAGCCTTTGCACCAGGTATATGGCATTCAGAGCAGAAATTGCCTGAATAAGTTGTAGGATCCCCATGTCTTTTGGAAGAATCATGAGGTAAACCAGAAATGACAGGAGGGTCGGGGACAGCCAGTCCTTTTAATGCTTTATCCTATGAAAAGAAGTGGTGATTTATTCATATCAAATTTTTAGCTTAAATATTTTTGAAAGGAAACTGCATAGAGTATATACCATATCAACTGGTGCCAAGCCAGATGATCTATCACCACCTGATGAGAGCTCGCTAACACTACGGAATGTACTTTGACTACACTTTCCAATCGTTTGAAAAGCTTGTGCTACACCATCTTCGGCATCTTCAGCAGAAACAACAGAACTTTCTGGACTGCAAGAGATAAAAGTGTAAACTATAGAAGAAACATGCTCTTTTATTGTAAAATAGTAGACCATACAGGAAGGCATACCATGAAAGTTGGTGCCGTCTCTTGGCAGCCAAATTTGAAAGCAGAGATATATTCTTGAGGCTGCTAATTGGCTCAATTGAATTATTTTCCTGAATAAAACAAAAGAAAATTATTTTTACATAGGAACGATCACATTCAGATTCAGAGGTTTAAACCAGATTGAGAAGGTACACAAAAAAAATAAATTAATCTCATATACAAGGAAATATATTAACCTTTGCATTTTCTTTTCCAGAAAGCATTCTAAACCTGGATTTTTTAACAGGAAATACTTCATCCATACGGGTGTCAATGTATCTTAGGTTCCTTGATTGTTCAGGCTTCCTGGGCCCATGATCCACTTCATTAGTATCACTGAGATTGAACAAGTTTCAGTGAGATACATACCCAGAAGAAAAAGAATAATTAGAAGAGAAGTAAGGAAAAACCTACTTTGAAGTACCAAGCAAAGGGGCTGGAGATTCATCTACAAGCTCTGTAGCATTCGCCTGCTTCAATTGCTCTCCCTGTCATGCATCCACCAATGAATGAACAGTGAGTCCTTTTTCTATAAAATTTCTTACTGCTTGTTAGTATGAACAGGAGACTTCCTAGAAGTTAATTGTAACTAAATGCAATTCAAATTGTCTCCTGAGAGCACTAAGTTAGAAACATTAATTTCACTTGGACGGTAATGAGAAATTAGGAGATCTTCTATAACATAAATCTAAAGTGTATACGAGCTTGCAGATGCACACAGAAGTTACACATAAAAATGAAACAGCCATCCCATGCAATGATGTACGGTTACCATAGGCTAAGAAAATTGTCAACCAAACTACACACTCCGTATGCTTGCCAATTTTTTTGTTGAGTGACGTTGTTGAATTTTCTCAATGTAGATTAGTCAGTAAAAAATTACCAGTACATCATCAATTCCAACCAAAGACCATAAAGCAATGATGAACCATAGAATACATCCATAAACCATATGCATGGAAAGTCTTGCGTGAGGACATGACTTGGTGTAGAGTTGAAACTCACTAAAGCATTGCAATGTAGATTCCATATCATTCTCACTGAGAGTTACAAGTGATTGAAAGATCTGGAGCCAAAATAAACCAATGTTGCCAGGCCACAGTATTTTCTCATTACCACTATCATGTTAGGGACAGGCCAAAATTGAGCCATCTAAATGGCAATAGACTGACTATCCTCAACATATTACAGCAAATGATGATTCGAGCTGAAAACCACAAGCGTTGATCAACATTTTTCACGCAGAGTTTTAGCAACTTACTCTCAGTTCTGATGGAGTCTTCCTTTTAACCGTTGCACCAACCTTCAGAGCTCCTCCACCAATTTGAAGAGAACTAGAAGTTAAAGAACCAGGTGCAGCAACCTTTGCCATGGTGTAGGGTTAGAAAACTCTGACTGCGACACCTTGACAACTCAATTCACCTCCTACAAAGGGTTCAGAGCCAAAAGATAATAAGTCTTCAAAAGATAACATTGTTCTCAAGCACTCCTGATGACAACCATTAAAACTTAACTGGAGGTGGTGTTTGTAAGATCAATTGAAAGAGTAATCGCTCTTATGTGATGAAATGAAAGCAACGGCCAACAAATCAGTTTCTAGTGGTCCAACTTGAATATTCTTGAAGTTGTATAGTAAAGCGTGAGTCCCTAAGCTATTTGATGCAGGAAAGATTTAAAACTGTTTCCATTGTAGAACAATGGACAGTAGTTCATTTAAATAGACTCGCTAAAACTTAATTGTTCATTCATCCATCCCGCATCACTCTCATTCTCAACCTATCTCATACCGGTGGCAAATCCATCAGTACGGAAATCTCATTCTACCACACGATGTACTAAACTGTAGTCTATCACAAATTTATCCTTATCATTTTTTAAAAAAAGGTAGCCACGGGTAATAGATGTAGTTTCACGCACAAAGGCCATCTACCGCTACATTTTCCAACTTAAATTTCCATTAAAAGCGCCTGCAATAGAAAATGGGAGCTGCTACAGATACATAGGGATCCCAAAAACTGACATGGCACTTATGCCACATCAGTTTTTTTTTTCCCTTTTTTCAGAAACTTATAGACGTTGTATAGAGCTCAAACCGATTGATGACAATGAGATTCAGAAAAGAATGACTTACTTGCGTGAATAACTACTTTCCTATAAAAGCATCGAGACGAAAGGCCGATAAAATGTCCGCGTGACCGATCTAAGAATTTGTAGATTCTAGGGTTTCGAATCGATTTGTCCTCCTGTTAGAAATCAGTAGCAAACCCGCAGAGAGGACGAGAGAGATGCGAGTTGCGAGTGGAGGGAGAGAGAGGCAAGAGGCGTGAGAAAAATGCGGTAAAGTTTGTGGAATTGGGTTTGGTTTGAACCAAAATTCGATTTCCCACTTGTGCCTAACGCCGTTTGTCACTAGTGTGTTAACGACCGTTTAGTTTTTGGTGCTGAGCTATTTTACTATTTATTATTTTATTATGAGTAATTTTTACTTATTTTTTATTATTATTTAATATTTTATTTTATTTTTTTATTACTATTCACAAAATATATTCTAATACCTCACTATCCAAACGCAAGGTTAATCAAAGCGCAGCACAACAAAAGGCATGCTAGGCAATGCAATATTGGGAATTTAAAATTTTTGACAACGATGCCATAGTGTATGGGTGTACAAAAATCGTTAAAATCAGTCTAGACCAATCGCTGGGATGTACGGAATCGATCGATTATATACATATATATTTTTATATTATATGTGTATAAAATGACGTCGTTTCATTTAAATAAGTGAAACAATATCATTTTAATCCCAAGAATATGAAACGACATCGTTTGGTTTAAAATACCAAACAATATTGTTTTGGGCCCCGACCTCCTTCGCCCTCTCTCTCTCTCTCTTCCCGATGCAATCTCCCTTTTAGGCTCTCAAATCTGTCATCTCCATCTCAACCCTCTCATATCCCTCTCCAATTCTTTCTTATTCTTTTTTTGTGATATTTGATTATTTGTTGTGAGATTTGATGATATTTACTGTGAGATATCAAATTTTGTAATTTTTTTTATAGGAGTGAAATCGATGGGGACACCGATGAACCGAGGATAACCGAGTGAAACTATACCGGCCAGTTTTACCCCCCTTAATCAGCCAATTTCGGTTGATATCACTGTTTGGGTATATGTGGATACTGGTTTTGGAGTTGAAAAATGGGTTGTTGAAAGTTGGCTCGAGCCAAAGTTCGCTCGAGCTAGGTCTCTAGCCGCTTGAGCGAAGTTAGGTAGAGAGGTACGCTCGAGTCCCGCTCAACACTCGCTCGAGCCAATGTTCATTTGGCTGTTCGCTCGAGGCGTGCTCGACACGCCGCTCGAGCAAAGTGCGTAGTTTTATTAGGATTAGGGTTTCCACGCCGTATACTATAGATACATCATATTAGACTTGTGTTGTACGGCCTTAAGCATATTTTGAGAAAGAACAATTGTCTTGTGAGTGAATATTGTGTGAGAGAGCAAAACGTCCTAGAGAGTGTGAGTTGAGATTGAGTGATTGTAATCTCCTCTGGTTAATAAGATTTATGTAGCTCTGTAGACGTAGGCAATTTGCCGAACCACGTATATTGTGCGTCATGTTCTTGATTGTGTTGCTTTTACTTTATTTGTCATCGTTGGTCTGTGTGTTTTCATAAACATTTCACAATAACTGGTATCAAGAGCCAAGGTCGGATCTGAAGGAGAATGATGGCTGAAGATAAAGTGAACGCACCCGAGATCGAGAAGTTCAACGGCACTAATTTTGAGTACTGGAAGATGCAGATTGAGGATTTTCTCTATGGGAAGAGGCTCCACCTTCCACTGTCGGGAAAGAAGCCGGAGAGCATGGCTGATGTTGAGTGGACCATGTTAGATCGAAAGGTTCTAGGGCTTGTTCGGCTGACCTTGTCTAGAATGGTGGCACACAATGTCAGTAAGGAGAGAACCACGGTGGATCTCATGGTGACTTTGTCAGGTATGTATGAAAAGCCGTCGGTGAACAATAAGGTGCACTTGATGAAGAAATTGTTCAATCTGAAGATGTCGGAATGTATGTTTATAGCCCAACACTTGAATGAATTCAATACAATCACAAATCAACTGTCTTCTGTATAAATTAAGTTTGATGATGAGATTAGAGCATTGATTCTATTGGCATCATTGCCAAATAATTGGGAGGCTATGAGGATGGCTATAAGTAGTTCAGCCGGTAAGACAAAACTGAACTACGATGACATACGTGACATGGTGCTTACTGAATAGGTATGTAGGAGAGACTCAGATGAGTCCTCGGGTTCAGGATCTGCCCTGATTGTTGACAATAGGGGCATATGACATGGCAGGTCAAGCTCCAAGAGCAGGGGGAAGAGCAAGATGAGATCTGGGCAGCAATCACATGCTGGAGTTGTGGCAAGTCAAGCCACATCAAGAGAAACTGCAGGAATCAAAAAAGTTCTGATGATGATGCTGTGAATGTAGTGGCAGATGAAATTCATGATACCTTACTCCTTGCAATGCACAGTCCGATTGATGATTGGATTTTAGATTTAGGGTCTTCGTTTCATAACACCTCACATCGAGAAATCATGCAGAATTATGTTGCTGGTGATTTTGGGAAGATGTATGCGGCTGATGGAGAGGGACTAGATGTAATGGGAGTGGGTGATGTGCATATCACACTTCCAAACAGGAGCGTGTGGACTATACAACAAGTCAGACATGTTCCAAATCTGAAGAAAAACCTGATCTCTGTAGGACAGCTTGATGACAGCGGTTTTACAGTAGCATTCTCTAGAGGAGCTTTGAAGATCACTAAGGGTGTGCTGGTCTTAGCGCATGGTAAGAGATCTAACTCTTTGTATTTAACATCAGGGTCCAGTGATGTGCAGGGAAATACAAGAGTGCAAAAATGTAGACTTGATCGTGCGATACATGTGAGGAAGCCAAAGGGAGTCAGCTTTGTCGTTCCTTATGAAAGTTTGGGAAAGTTGGCTAAGGTTGCCAAAATCGGTTCGAGACCAGATACTCCTAGTACAGTGGGAGTTGTGAGTCACCCTGTGGATGTGCTGACTAAGGGCGATGTATGTGGGAGACTGAAGTTGGGCTTGACTTCAGTGCGTCTTCTAGCTTGAAGACAGGAGCTGTAAGCTGCAGAAATGATAGGGCTTGGCTGGAAACAGTGGCTGGCATGTGGAGACCCAGTCTCCAAGTGGGAGATTGTTGGGGTATACGTGGAGACTGATTTTGGAGTTGAAAAATGGGTTGCTGAAAGTTGGCTCGAGCTAGGTCTTTAGCCGCTCGAGCGAAATTAGGCAAAGAGGTACGCTCAAGTCCTGCTCAACACTCCGCTTGAGCGAGACGCAAACCCTAGTGTTCGCTTGACTCTCGCTCAACACTCTGCTCGAGCCAATGTTTATTTGGCTGTTCGCTCGAGGAGCTCGACACGACGCTCGAGCGAAGTGCGCAGCTTTGCAAGGATTAGGGTTTCCACACCGTATACTATATATACATCATATTAGACTTGTGTTGTACGGCCTTAAGCATATTTTGAAAAAGAACAATTGTCTTGTGAGTGCATATTGTGTGAGAGAGCAAAAAGCCCTAGAAAGTATGAGTTGAGATTGAGTGATTGTAATCTCCCCTGGTTAATAAGATTTTTGTTATGGACATAGGCAATTTGCCGAACCATGTATATTGTGCATCGTATTCTTGATTGTGTTGCTTTTACTTTATTGTCATCGTTGGTATGTGTGTTTTCATAAACATTTCACAACAATCACCTCCTGAAAAACATGTTGGCGCACCGATATGGTCGATTTTCACCCCTACCACAGTGCCACTACCAGCCAATCAATGGCTTCCAATCGGAAAATAAATTTGTAACTGTTTTATCTTATCATTATAATTTTCTCAAATTCTCCTATAAAAATAATAAATAATTCAATTTTTTAAAATCTCAAAATAAAAATAATATTCTAATAATATTTTATTCAATTTTCAACATTTATCTCATCTCATCTTATATGTGTAATCAAACGAAGTATAAATGATTAAATTAAATTATAAAAAATAAATTCTCAATTAGTCTATTAAAATTTTATTAATTTAAGAATATTATAAAATGCAATAAATATTAAGCTAATAAAATCCTCTTCTTTTTTATTTTTATTTTTATTTTTATTTTTTAATTTTTTATTTTTACTGCGTGATGAACTCATGTGATGAAATCTCTGATAAAGGTGTTACATCGATCTAAGTTGAGAAAGAAACTGTGCTAGTATAATATATCTGCATGAAGCAAAGTTGGAAAGCCCTGAAGGTAATTCCAAAAACCCGGATGATCACGAACAGCGCCATGCATATTCTACTCCATTACCAAACTTCTGCTGATCCTCGCTCAAGGTTCCCCTGCATGCCCATGTTTTCATCCGCCACTAATACACAAAGAGGTAGAGGAAGATCGAGAAGCAGCAGCAACACTTGAAGCTTGATTATTAATTCCGGCCTTGGACCTTAGGAGTTAGGAGATTGCAAATATATTATAACCGGAGAACGACTTCGACTTTGAAGTGCTAATTTCTTGATCTTTGTGGAACTTTTGCTCACTGTAAGAGGTGCAGGCAGGCCTTGGACCTTGCAACTGACAATTCTCATCAAATGAATTCATTGGAAATAATTAACAACCAGCACCGAGCACAACTCTTATATTTTGGTTTGGCGTCTTAGTTTATAAATCCAGGTATTTATATTGGGCAGAGAGCAGAGAGGGATCGGTAAATTTGAGTGGGGGGTTTGGTTGGAGAAAATAAATTAAAGTCAATATATCTGGTCTGGTTTGAATTGGTCCTTTTTGCTTCGAGATTAATGATTGCTGGCCTAGTAGAGTTTGCCGGCTGTCTGCCCGGAAAGAATTTTCTCATTAGAATTAACATTCAAACGTTTATATATAGATAAAATCATTCAAAGTCAACAGTATTAAGTTATTAACTTAATTCGTATTGCTGACTTCGTATAAATTACCACAATAAAAAAAAACAATGACTTCATTATCCTCTGTGTTTCTTATATTAATTTCTGCTTTTTTTTCTTCCATTATTATATCAATTACTTTCAAAATGTTTGGATTCAGTACGGCCATAACAATGCATCTAGTGTGGAAGAGTTCGCCGGCCGGCCTCCTTCTTCAGGCGAGAGAGAGAGAGAAATCTCGCAAGATAAAGAAGATCAGAGCTCTGACTTGGATTTGGATCACATTTGTACTGCCCATTTCAAAGGAAAGGGCATAGCCCCTGAGCTCAAAAATTACAGGAAATACTGTCGATCTCCAATATACGCACAGATTCCCTATATAGACTGAGTCATATTTTTTTATGCAGTAACATTTGGACTGGAACATGATCTGTAATCTTCTTCTACGTCACTTAGAGATCTATGTTGACATACAAAGCTATAGAATATGCAGCAAAGTTGGAAGGCCTTGGAGGCATTCCAAGAGCTGCATCAACACCATATCGCTACCCCACCATTATATTTCTGTACTTTGCAATTGCTTGAGCTTCCCATGCCCATGGTTTCATCGGCCGCCATCACACAAGAGGTAGAAGAGTTGGAATGAGAAGCAGCAGCAGCATCACTTGGCGCTTGATTCCCCGTAAGGCGTTGCACTGTACACATAAACTCCTCAGGTCTAACGTGAATGACCTTGGGAGATTGCAGATATATTATAACTGGAGAACGGTTTTTCCGACTTGGAAATGGCTTTCTGATCTTTATGGAACTTTTGCTCACTGTCAGAGGTGCAGGCCTCGGACCATGCAGCTGCTTTCTTTTTGGGGGGCTCAAAACAGGGTTCTCAGCAATCGAATTCATGGGCAATGAATACAATTAGCAAACACTAAGCACAGACGTTATTTCTTTCTGCACTGTGATGCTGAGCTTCTGCAGAAGTACAGAACTCTGGTTTTGCCTACAAGCTTAGAAGTCCCATGTATTTATATTGGTAGCGAGACGAGCTGGGGAGTGAAACTGAGGACGTCTTGTTTAGGAAGAAGAAAAAAGACAATCTAGCTAGCCTGCTTTGAATTAGTCTTACTGGTTTCTTTTTTCTTCCATTGACGGCTGTTCTCAGTAGATTTTGCCGGCTAACGTAGCAGTTGAGACTTGAGAAAGTAATCAGAAGTTTAAAAACAAGACATAGACAGTCGAACAAGAAAATAAGAAAAAGATTAATTCAGTCATAGTCAAAGTCATTCCTCGAATTATATATATGGAACCTAGCTAGTTTTCTGCTCTTTTAGGTTCTTTTAGAATTAGAGATCAGGGATCAACTAACTTCATACGGCTTACCGCTAATTACCGTGCCAAAAAGAAAATATTTGTTCTCAAAATATATTAGTTTCATATTGTGTGTGTAGGCAATTGTATCAAAATAAAGCTGACCAACTTCGAACGTACGTTAAGGTTAGTGTGGTATTTTTAAATATTCTGTAAATAGTAATAAAAAATAATGATAAAATATTAAATAATAATAATAAATATATAAATAATAATAAAATAATAAATAATAAGAAGATATTCCTTAAGTATTATTAGTACCCAACTAGACCTAAAGTCAACATATCACAAAGTTGGTACTCAAAAAATTACTTTAGTTTACACGATGTTTGACTTTCTATTCCTCTTGCTATCAAAATTTAATAATCGACATCAACATAAGTTATTATTTAGTTTGATTTTCGAGAACAATACCATGAAAAATGCACCTCTTTCCGTTTCTTGACCGGAGGCAGTTCAGATTATCCAGGAGGTTCTTTCACTTTTGGTTCTTTTGTCTAGTCAAAGTCAAACGCAAATTCGACGTTTTTGCCCTTTTGGTAGAAGAATGTGGGCGCTCCTACTTAAGATAATTTCTTTGAAAAGCCACGTTTCAACGTGAGTATTGCCGTAGGGGTGATCATTGGGCGGTCCGGACAGAGAAAATCGGACCAGACAGGCCATTTTGGACCGGACCGGTATTGGTCCTGTTGGAGACAAAGATGATGTGTCTTCATCATCTTTGGCTTCATCCTTTACAGATTTATCCTTAACAGAATAAAAAACAGAAGTAATCTGAGAGGAGGTGCTAAGTCCTTTCAGCTTTAAATCTGGTTTTAAATTAATATTGGGTTGAGCTGTTTGGGCTAAATCCTCCAGAAATTGGTAGAGATTTTGGTCTCGCCGTACTGGTGACTCAGAAACAGAACCAATAAAAAAAGATCGAGATCCAGCAAAAGAATTTCTTCTTAAGGCTGGGGTTTGATCAAAACTAATTTTAACAGTACCATCAAGGTATTGTTTAATATAATCAATATTGGATTTGGGGATATTTCTTGGAGGGGGCGGACATTCATTTTCCAGGATCCATTCTTTTGGGAGATTAATGTCACTCCAGTGAATGATTTTTGGAATCTGGATGTTCGCATTCTGGGTTGAACTCTGGATGAGTAGAGTCTCACCAGGGGTAGATTTTAAAAGCATCTTTGGAGTTAAACTTGTTTTTAAAAGACGATAATAAATTCTATAAACCAGAGCAAGAGGTTTACTGCCTTCAAGCATATCGTAACCCTCTATTTGAATATTCAAAGTTAAGACTTTGATGATATAGGAGTCATCAAGAGCAATTAAAATATTTGGAAAACAATCAAAATGGACTAGGCCATTGATTAAAGAAGATTGGATAATACTGAGAGCACTAGCTTCAAAGTTTCGGAAACGAGTGTCTCTTAAACATAGTAAAATAGCAGCTGGGATGCCAATCCTAGTTAAAGGTTTGGCTGCAATTTGAACAGAGCCTATATGAAGAAATCTGTATCCTTTAGCCAATGAATCTTGGATGAGTTTCTTGGTAAAAAGATAGCATATTTCATTAGGTTTTGAAATAGAATAGGTTTGTTCAACTGTTTTAACATGGAAATCAGAAGTAAAACTTCGTTGAAGTCAAGAAGTTTGGTAAATAGAGTTAAAACTAATCTTAGAAATTTCCCAAGATTGAGAAGTATTTGAGGATTGCTCCTCAATGATATGATCTTCCTCATTAATGATATCAGGAGGCATAGACGACCTTGAACTAATTGTTGAATTAGATCGAAACATTTTTCTTATTTTGTACCTAGACAACAAGGTTCTTCACACCTCAGGGTCCTGCGAGTACTCTCATCTCACCCCTATACCTGATTGCCCTCAACGCCAACCTGGGCAACACGAGTCTTGCAAGGTTCTGGGTCTCTTGACTCGAATGGGCTCCAGACAAAGTAGGAACTCAGAGATCAGGTTGTAAAAGAACAAAATAAAAGAAATGGATAAACCTAACCATGAACAATCAAATAGGAGAGCTGGGTTTTGGCTCAGATAAGATAAACATCTCACTGACGATGCTAAGACAACCATTCAGAACGCTGTTCAGTGTAATGAAGAAGGGTTGCCTATTTTTGATGAAGCTATTAACATGGCTCATCCTGATGGTGTTAATACTTTGATCTATACAATAATTAAACATTTCATTGGAACTCCTTCTAACATTACCAATCGTATTTCTGATTATTTGAATAATTTAATATGTCATACTATGTCTGATTATAGTTGGTATCAAGATGTTTTTATTTCCAGAGTAATGCTTCGTGACGACAGCCAAAAGCCCTACTGGAAAGAAAAATTTATTGATGGATTACCACGTCTATTTGCTCATAAGGTTAAAGATGAACTTACAGATATCTCTGGGTTCCTTAATTATGACAGCTACACCTATGGTGATATATGCAGTATAATTAAGAAACTTGGTATCCGTATGTGTAATGATCAAAGAATGCTGCGAGAACAGCTGAAGAATAGTTCGAAAGCCAAATATGAAATGGGAAACTTTTGTCAACAATATGGCTTTCCTCCTATTGCTCCATCTCGACGTAAGCATATTAAAAATTCCAAACCTCACAGGGAACCAAGGAGAAAACCCCGTGATGAGTTTTATAAAAAACCTCACAAAAAATCCTTTTCAAAAACAAAGTTTTCTTCAAAAAAGAAACCTATTTTTTCAAAAGACAATTGCTATAACTGCGGGAAATCTGGACATTTTGCTAATAAATGTCCCCAGAAACCCAGTAAATTCAAGAAAAAGCTTAATGAGCTGAATATTGATGTCATTAATCAAGAAGAATTATTTCTTCTCCTAGAAACACATTCTACTTCATCTTCTGATGTCCCTGATATAAGTTCTAGTGATTCCGAATATCACTCAGCAGCCAAATCAGATGATTCTGCTAACATCAAGCTTGGTTGCAATTGTAAGAAATCTTGTTGCAATTCATTGGATAAAACAATCAATGCTATATCCAAAGAAGAAGAACAAGAGAATTTTTTATTAAGCTTAATTTCCCAAATCACTAATCCTGAACTTAAAGAAGAATATCTTCTTAAATTTAAGAAGAATCTGCTCCGTAAAGAACCAGAGGCTCCTACTTCCAAACCCAGGATTAGCTTTCAAGACACATTGGAACGCTTTAACAAACAAAAACTCAAGGTTATTTCTACAAATGATTTACAAAATGAAATCAATAATATCAAGAAAGAGATTAATGAACTCAAAACCGAGATTAGTAATCTTCGACTTGAAAATACTGAACTAAAACAAGAATTTCTACGATTTCAGATTGATAAACAATTCGATCATGAAATACCATCAGATAATGAGCAAGCAAATGATTCAGACAATGGTGAAAAAGCTGAATCATCAGCTGGAAACCAGATCTGTTTAGTTCATCATTCAATTCCTCCAAAATGGTTTTCACGTGTTACTATAGTGGTTTCACATGATTTTCATTTTTCTGTTGTTGCTATGATTGACTCTGGTTCTGATTTAAATTGTATACAAGAAGGCCTGATACCTTCTAAATATTTTGAGAAATCTACTGAAAAATTATCTACTGCAAACGGATCTCAAATGAAGATCAACTATGAGCTCAACAATGCTCATGTTTGCCAAGATAATGTTTGTTTTAAAATACCTGCTGTTTTAGTTCGAAATATGTCCGATAAGATCATATTACGAATACCTTTTATTTCCTCTTTATATCCTTTTATAACTGAACAAGATGGTATTACCACCAATCTTTTAGGTCAAAAAGTTAAATTTCATTTTGCCTCTCGCAAAGAAATCAATGCTGATAAAGGCCTGAAATCTTTGCTTTCGGCAAAAACAAAATGGCTGTGTTTCTTACAGCAAGAAATCAAGTATAAAAAGATTTCAGACCAATTATCCAGCAAATTACTTCAATAAAAAATAAACAATTTTAACAAAAAATTGATTTTTGAAGTTTGTTCTGATCTTCCCAATGCCTTCTGGCACAGGAAGAAATATATTGTTTCTCTTCCTTATATTAAAGGATTTAATGAGAAAAATATCCCCACTAAGGCCAACGCTACTCAGACGAATAGCGCGACCTTAGAGATTTACAAAAAAGAAATCTTTGATCTCCTTGATAAGAATATTATCAGGCATAGCAAGTCCCCCTGGTCATGTGCAGCCTTTTATGTTCAAAAAAATGCTGAGATTGAGCGAGGAACCCCCCGTTTAGTCATTAATTACAAGCCCCTGAATAAGGTCTTAGAGTGGATAAGATATCCTATCCCAAATAAAAATGACCTCATCCAGAGACTTTGTGAGTCAGTTATTTATTCAAAGTTTGACCTTAAGTCAGGATTTTGGCAGATCCAGATTAGCGAGTCAGACCGATACAAAACAGCCTTTGCTACCCCCTTTGGACATTTCGAATGGAATGTTATGCCCTTTGGTCTCAAAAATGCTCCGAGTGAATTTCAGAATATCATGAACGATATCTTTAATTCATTCAGTACTTTCTCAATCGTCTATATCGACGATATCCTTATCTTTTCAAAATCCATTGATGAACATTGGAAACATCTTGAGACGTTTCTCAATATCATCAAACGCAATGGTCTTGTTGTCTCTGCCCCCAAGATCAAATTATTTCAAACCAAAATCAGATTCCTCGGTTATGATATTTCTGAAGGGAAAATCAGACCTATCAATCGAGCCATTAATTTTGCTGAAAAATTTCCTGATCAAATTCTTGATAAAAAACAGTTACAGAGATTTCTTGGATCTCTTAACTATGTTGCTGAATTCTACCAAGATTTGAGGAAACAGTGCCGTCCTTTATATAAACGGTTGCAAAAAAATCCTCCACCATGGTCAGATAATCATACCGCTTTAATACAGAAAATCAAGACACATGTTAGAACTCTTCCATGTCTTGGTATTTCTGATTCTGAACTATTTAAAATTGTTGAAACTGATGCCTCCGATATTGGTTACGGTGGCATTCTGAAACAAAGTGTTTTACTAGGTTCATCTGAACAAATTGTTCGCTTCCATTCTGGAACCTGGACCCCTGCACAATTTAATTATAGCACTATTAAAAAAGAAATCCTTTCTATAGTACTATGCATATCAAAATTTCAATCTGATTTACTTAATAAAAAATTCCTATTAAGGATTGACTGCCAGTCAGCCAAATATGTTTTGGAAAATGATGTTCAAAACATTGCATCAAAACAAATTTTTGCACGATGGCAAGCTATTTTAAGTGTTTTCGATTTTGATATAGAGTATATCTCCGGTTCTAAAAATTCAATACCTGATTTTCTTACCCGTGAATTTTTGCAGACACCCAACCATGGAAAAGAAAAAAGGAAGACCTAAACACTCTACCCTTGCTTCTTCATCCCTGCCTGCACTACCTCCTCCTGCCCCTACTAAAAAGCTCACCAAAACTGAGCCAGCTACTTCCCTTGACATTGCCAATAGGTTCACACCTCTTGGTACATCTGCTTCATATGCTTTAACCTTGGCTACGGATCATGATCCTTACGCCAAAGCCATTGCATCTAGACCTTCTGAAATCTCCTTCCGATTCCAGAAGAAAAATACTTCTCCCTTTATCCCCAAACCTTTTGGGAATAACTTATTTCATATAGAACCAAACCGTGCCAAACAGAATGACATATTCAAATTGGCCACCTCTTATTTTCCCCCAGGATTCCATTGGATTCCTGAAAATACAAACAAAAATCTCCAGTTCTATACTTCCATCCTACTTCAAACCAAGTCTATTTTTATCAAACCCATCTTCGATAAAAATAACCCCAAAAAATTAATTTTTCACAGTGCCAAAATTGTTTCCTTCATCACTGAAGAACAATGGGAGGGTAATCCATTCTCCTCCAAAAAACTTGACACTGATATTTATTTCAATTACCATGATTATGTCAAAGCCTGGTTCCGCTTCATGCTTCACCAGACTCCAGATATGAGTCATTCCTGGTTCTTATCCTTTGACAAAATTTCAAAACCAGATTTTCCACTTTGGTTCCTTCAATGGTGGGATCAATTTGGTTTAATTCCCCAAAATCTCCCCGAAGATCTTGTTTCTACCTACAAGATTTTCTCCGACACCATTACTTCCAAACTCAGTCGTCACCAACAAAATTTCCCTTATGATCTCCATTTCTGCCAGAAGTACAAAATACCCTGGATATTAAAATGGAATTATCAAAGGAATGGTGATATCTTGAGTCGCCACTGCTTCACTAAATGGTAGGATAAGTTCAGTTATTCTGCCGATATTTCAAAAAATGTTTCCAGAGATTTCTCACAACTCGCTCCTGATTTAACCAACATGATCGAGTTCCCTGAAAATCTCCCCATTACTTCAAAGACTGACTCCAAACCAGCCAAGAACAAAACTTCTACCTCAACTTCCTCCAAAGGAAAAGGAAATGAGACTACTTCAACTACTTCAGTTAAATCCTCCAAATCCAAGCAAAAGAATATTATTCCTGGAATTGAAAATAAGGATTTAATTCACTTATTAAAGACGACTCTTTCACAAGAACCTTCTGATGATGAGAAAACAGAAGCCTATTCTGAAGCCTCTGTTGACAATGAACCATATGATCCCTACTCCTTCTTCGGACACGATAAAGAGTATGATACTCCAAAACTGTCCGATGATGAATGAAGATTTGTCCTCATTCCCTCTACTCGGAAGAAGACAGAATAAATATTTTGCTGAGTCAAGACTCCACTACCTGAGCCATGTATCAGCAAGAAAGATGACGGACCCCTCTACCCGGATTCGACATCGTTTTGGCAATATGTAATGAATAGTAAAAAGTACTGTTCACTTTTACTGTTCATTGACCGGCTTTATTTCTTTACTGTTTCATTTAACTATTCCAAACAGTGAATTGTAATAGTGCTCTCTTCGCCTATAAAAGAGAAGCCTGGCCTTAGTCTGAGGCATCACTTGTTTGAAACACTTATCTCTCCTCTCTCTCTCTCAAGGTATCCCCTTGTTCTTAACCTGTGATCCTCGAGCTTGTAACCTTGTGACTATTTCCCAACTTCCCAATCTTGTGACTTGTATTTGTTTATATTATTTTCAATATACAAGTTTGTTTATATTCAATTCTATCTTATTTTAGCAATTAATGTTTGTTTTCTCATGTTTGTTTTCTAATGTTTGTAAATTGTACATAAATTAATGTTTGTTTTCTAATTATTTTGTCCACTTCTCCTTTTGTCCTTTTTATAGATAGAGTCTTCTACAAATGATGTGCAAGAGTCAACACAAAACATGCCCCCACCCCCACCCCCACCCAATGTAAGTGAACAATCAGTTGGTGGGTCACAAAGGGGTAGGGTTAGGTCTTTTGTTTGGGATCACTTTACAATCATACCAAAAGGTGATCCAACTAAACCTAGGACTGCATGTAATTATTGTGGTACTTCGTATGCTGCTGATACGAAGGCCAATGGTACGAAAAACATGAAGAATCACATTGAGAATCAGTGTAAGAAATGTCCGTTTAAGAAGACGGATAAATCTCAGACGACTCTAGGTTGGAAGGTAGAGGGAGGAAGTGGTAGTCAAAGTGGGGGACTTGTGCCTATTGCATTTAGTGTTGAGGCTTGCCGACAAGCCTTAGCTGAGATGATTATTCTTGATGAGTTACCCTTTAGGCATGCTGAAGGGGAGGGTTTCAGGAAGTTTATGCTTGTGGTTTGCCCTAAGTGGGTAGGGATTCCATCCCGTTTGACGGTTGCCAAGGATTGTTTTAATTTGTTTTTGAAAGAAAAACAAAAGTTGAGAAATGCTCTTCGAGGGCAGCGAATTTCCCTCACCACGGATACTTGGACATCCGTGCAAAACTTAAATTATATGTGTCTCACAGCACATTTCATTGATGATGACTGGAAGTTACACAAGAGGATTCTTTCCTTTTGTTTGGTTGAAAATCATAAGGGTGATACACTTGGTAAAGGTATAGAGATGTGTTTGATTGATTGGGGGCGACCAAAATTTCTTGCACTCACTCTTGATAATGCAAGTTCTAATAATGGGGCCGTTGCTTATTTGAAAAAAAAAACCAAGTATAGGAGAGACACGATCTTAGAACATGAATTCTTGCATGTTCGATGTTGTGCCCACATTTTGAATTTAATTGTTCGTGAGGGGTTGAAAGAATATGATGAGTCTATTGCAAAGGTGAGGGGTGTTGTAAAGTATGTTAAATCCTCCCCTCAAAGATGGAGTATATTTAAAAAATGTGTGGGGTTGGAAGATATTCAATCCAAAAGCCAAGTTTGCCTAGATGTACCGACTAGGTGGAACTCCACCTATCTTATGTTGGAAAGGGCTTCCAAATTTAAAAGGGCTTTTGATCGGTTGGAGGAAGAAGATCCATGCTTCCTTGGTAGTATTGGGGATGATGAGAACGACGACGACGACGACGAAGATGTGGATCATGTGGTCAATAGGAGAAAGCCAAAGAAGTTGGGGCCTCCTAATGCATCCGATTGGGAGAAGGTAAAAGTGTTTGTGAGATTTCTTGCATTATTTCATGATGCAACTTTACGCTTCTCGGGGGGTGAATATGTAACTTGTAATGCTTTTTTTCCGGAGTTAGTTACTATTAAAGATGCCATTAACATGGAGTGTGAAGAACGAAATCCCGTTGTGGGATTAATGGCCATAAATATGAGGAGAAAGTTTGACAAATATTGGGAGAACTTGGAAAATCAGAATATGTTGCTTTATGTTGGTGTTATTCTTGATCCTCGCTACAAGATGCGATATCTTGATTTTGGGTTGGGACAAATGTATGCACATGATAATGCCAAAAAAATTGATTTTAGTTGGAAGGTGAAAAATGCATTTATCCGCATGTATGAGGTATACAGAGAAAATGAAGAAGGGCATTCTCCTCAGCGTACAAGTTCCCCACATGAAGATGTATCTCCTTCAGCTGACAAGATGGCGAGTAGAAAAGCAAATTTGATGGCCCAATTTAAGCAACAATTACAGTCAGAAGACAGTTTAGAAAGTAAGTCAGAGGTTGATAGATATCTAGCTGAAAGATGTGAGGATCAAGATGATAGTTTTGACCTTCTAATTTGGTGGAAGGTGAATTCAGCTAGATATCGCGTGCTTTCAAAGGTTGCACGTGATGTACTTGCAATACCGGTATCTACTGTCGCCTCTGAATCTACATTTAGCACTGCGGGTCGTGTACTTGACCCTTTCCGAAGTAGTTTAAATCCAATGAGTGTTGAGGGTCTCATATGTGCACAAAACTGGCTTCGTTCTTCTTTTACTCCAATAAGCCTTAGGACTTTAATGGATGAAGTGGAGGAATTTGAGAAGCAACTGGATATGGGTATGTAATAAATTATCTTCTATAGTTCTATGTGCTGTAATTTTATTTTGTTTTATTTTCTATGTTATGTAATTTTATTTAACTTGTTTTGTTTTAAATTTTTATGGATAGAATTTGTTGGGGACCCGAACTTTGTTGATTCTGTGGAGGCGTCAAATTCAACGCCTACTAGCTCTACACCCAATATTGATTAAAGACTAAAGAGGTGAGAAGATTGTTGCTTTACTTGAAAGGCTGAAATGAAATTTGTCATCAATCATGTTTAGTTATTTTGAAAAAAACTCATGCATTAATATTGGTCCTTCTCTTTCTAATTTATTAATAACCTGTTTTTTGTTAGATATTCATTGCCTTTTTATGTTAGAGCCTTTTATTATATATATTTTTTATAAGTTATTCATGGATATTCATTACATTTTTTGTATGTTTTTAGATCATTTATCAATCCTTTTAAAAATATAAATGCAAAATCATTATGAATTTCTCGACATTTCATGTAGAATTTTTGGACATTTCGAATCAGAACAGATGAAAGCTGATGAGATGGAAGCTGAAATTTCAATGTTGAAGATTAGACACCAGTGTTTTGTAATAATTAGACACCAGTACTTGTAATAACTTTTGTAGTAATTAGTTCTATTTCACTTCATTTTGTAATTTGTAATTTGTAAGTAATAACTTTTGTATTATTATTTTGTATTATTATTTTTTTTTGCTTTTCTAGTTTTTTATATAGATTACACAAAAGACACTGCATATTTGTTATAGAGTTAAAAATTAGCATTTAATTTATCAAACTCGTAATAATTAAACTCTTTATTGCCAAACAATGGAATTGATTATTCATTGGCCAACCCAGTTTCATAATGAAAGGACCAATTTAGCATAATCTGCCACAAATTGCACATAAGACTATCGATTACTTTTGCAGAGAATGCCAGACACCAAAACCCCCACAAATATTTGCATTTTTTAAGATCAAGTGTTTTTTTAGTATTTTTAGCTAAAAAATGTGCAAAATTTGAAGTGGGCCGAAAATAATTGAATTTGGGCCCAACAGAAGTCAAATTTAAATGGGCTGAATGGCTCATTTGGAGCATTTTCAGACCGAATGGACCGACCCTGGATCGGACCGGACCGAATAGGACCGGACCAATCTATACTCGATCCGGTCTAGGGTTGAAAATTTCTGGACCGAATAGGTCCGGTCCGGTCCACAAAACAGTCTAAGACTGGACCGGACCGAACCGATATCACCCACTGTATTGGTATGGGCCTATGGCCGTTTAATTTGGAAATCCGGTCCGAGCCGGCCCCTTCGTATAAAAAAACAAAGCAAAAAATTTGTAAGTTGGTACAGTAGAAATCATTTTTTTTTATTTTATAATTATAATTTTTTAAAATTTTTATATAAAATATAATAAATAATTTTTAAATTTTTAAATCTTAAAAAATAATAATATTAAAATATAATATTTTAATAATATTTTATTCAACTTATTTAAAATTATCTTATCTTATCTCACTTCATCTCAATATTTAAACAAAAAAAAAAAAACAATTGTTGACATTGAATGTTACCATCCAAACGAGCCCCAATACACTCACATTGTTGACATTGAAAAAAAAAATTTAAAATTAATTTTTATTTTTACACATCATGTCTTGTCATGTGTCAATTGTGCCGCTTTGGAGCAATCGCGTTGGTGTCTGGGCTTTAATAGCCCTCAATGATAATTTGACACATCAGCAAATTTACTTAACGCACAAGGAACCTCATCACACTATATCTAATTGAGATCCCTTTTATCACCCAATTCTCATCACCCTTTAGCAACGTCGTCCCGTTCTCCCATTTCAACATGGATTATATGATCATCTTACATATTATATATTAAATTATTTTTTATTATTTTTTATTTTATTCTTATTAAAATATTTATATTTTTTTATTCATTATCTATATAATACATATTTAATAAAAAAATAAATAAAATTATAATATATAATATATAGAATGATGTAAAAATTAATTCTTTCAACAGACCATCCCAGCCAATCGAGCCAACAACTTGCCGCACGCCGTCGACTTCACAGTGCCGCCGATAAGGCCTTT
>QEOT01122709.1:2147-32836 GCA_003123785.1 Pterocarya stenoptera | reverse complement strand
GAAAACCCCCCATTACACCATTATCAATAAAACTCAATACTGGGTCGACTGAAAACTAATTAATCCTGGCATTCTACCGAATGTTCTTCACAAACATAGCCTCTTGTCTCCACCATCGATTTGCATACACCATCACTGGGCACTGGTGGTGCTGCTGCAGACATTGCATCCTGACCTTTGACTGACAGTAACTTTGTTCTAGTTCTATCGCAAACTGCTGACCCACAAAACAGAATAACTAATATTATTGAAGTCAGAGTGCTGCCCATCTTCATATGCTTTGATTACTGGTGCTACACATTCAAAATCCTGGCATTTTTTATAGGTGCAGAGAACAAGATAAAAACAAAACTTCGTATTCACACGAAAAGCTCTAATGCCTCCTTTGTCAAAAGATTGCACTGGTGGTTTAAACAAGGCACCTCTGTGAGGTATCTCCTATTCCTATTATCAAACAATTAAAATATAAATATGCTTTAGATTTTGTCCCCCGTCACGATTCTATTTTCTAACATAGACATGATCGGACCAATGTGGCAAATCGGCAAAGCCAAAGCATATGCATGTCAGGAAGTAATATTTTGTGGCAGTTTCTCTTTGTCTCCTCTATAACAACCAAAAAATACTTCCAAAATAAGGCTTAGAAACCTAAGATCCGTCACCTACACTTTCTACATGAAAAAGCAGAGTACTTCTGGATATACAACAACAATCATAAATTTCCTGTGGCACATGGCGGATCCTGCATAGATGTGCTCCTGATGGATTTCTTCCACGCCCAAATTGAAGAAATAAAATTAAAACATTAACTAAAACCCTGCATCAACCTGTGTTTTAAAAGGTACCGTGTTTTTTTCTTGCAACTAAGATTAGGTTTGGACAGTGAGATGAAGTGAAATGAATTGAAATGAAAGTTAAAAATTGAATAAAATATTGTTATAATATTATTTTTGAATATTATTATTACTTGAGATTTGCAAAATTTAAATTATTTATTATATTTTATGTAGGAATTTATTAAAGTTGTAATGATGAGATGAGATGGATTGTGTTTCTCAAACTTAAAAGGTCCCGAGTCAATTCATATGCTGAAGATGTAATAAATTGTTCCTTACAGCTCACAGCACCTTCTAGTTTTTACACTGCAACACCTTCCTGCTTGTCCGAGCAACCTACACTCCATTACTTTGATGATCTTTTTCCTTTTGGTGAATATATTACTTTGATTACCAGTATCAAACTACAGGGCTTTGAGTACGTATATTCCTTATCTGATCTCCAATTGCACACTTGGAAAAGTAATTATATCAAGTCATCAACCAAAAAGGCCGTATAAATCTTCAAGCTGCACCTTCTGAGTGCCAAGGCTTCCAATAAAACCAAACAACAATCACAAAGAGAGAGAGAGAGAGAGAGAACGAAGAACACAGCCAGCTTGTTTGCTTATTTTAAGTACTCAGCACATGAACACACCCCAGAGAGAAGTAGGGCTGAATAGAAACCGAGGAAACCGGCCTCCACCAATGCGAATCGACCGGCTGCGTCAGGAACCGGCCAGAACTGGTGGAGAACCAACCGGTGTGCGGTGGTTATTTCCTCAAACCGAAGTTGATTGGTTCGGTTCCGGTTTGAACCACTGTCAAACCGGCCGATGGCATATTAGGTTTTTGTCTTATATATAAAACGACGACATTCCACTTAAGTTCAACCTTCGGTCTTCTTCCCCGATCGATTTCCAGTTTCTCTCATTCTCTCTCTCTCTCCTCTGCAACTCTCTCTCTCTCTACTGTCTCAGACCACCATCTCCGTTAGCTCAAACCGAGAAACCGACCGTGAACTGCCAAAGTACCGCCGGAGTCGATACGGCTGGTTTTCTCCTCTCCATCGACTGGTTACAGCCGGTTCCTCCTCCATATTTCCTCTCGTCGGTAGGCGTCGGTCTTGTCCAAAAACCGCACCGAAGGGGTCGATTTTCACCCCTGGAGAGAAGGCAGTAAGTAGTAGAAGAAGAAGAAGAAACTTGAAAAAGCAGTGGTTCTTCCACAACTTACACCTAGAGGGGGGTGAATAGGTGTAATCCAATTTTTTAAGGTCTTTACAAAATTAGAAACAAGCAAGTAATTGATCAATTCATCAAATAACACAAATAATCAACACAGTGATTTTGTTCACAAAGTGGAAACTCATTTGAAGAACGTCTTCAAATTCTAAAACCACTCCAGGTATAAGACACCACCTAAAATCCACTATAAGAAAAGTTTGTTACAACCAATTTCGAGACACTCACAAAACCTTTATAGTATGCTAAACTTGGCTTGCAACTTCACAAGTGACTCACTCGATCTCTACAAGCATGTAGTGCCGGAACTCCGACCTTTCTATAGCTTCCCACGAGAACCTCTCGAACTTTGCATCAATAGCAGCTCCGGACTCTTCCGGCCAATAAACACGTCCACTTCAATGGACTTGAAAATGTTTGATCTTGAGTGTGGTGTGTTGGAGATGTGATTGTCCAAGAGAGATTCACAATATGGGGAGAAGTATCTCTCAATAGCTCTTGGAAGCAACTAGGGTTTTTGCTCTATTTCTCCACAACAAAGAACAGAACAAGCTATTCTATTTATAGCCCCTCTGATTCACGGCGCTTAAAATACTGAGTTTTGAGTTTCTTGAACATTGGCTCGAGCGAAAGATCAAGTGAGAGTTGAGTGTAAGTTAACTTTCAGAACTTCGCTCGAGCGGCACATCGAGCGACTATCGAGCGGTACACTCTGCCTGAGTTCGCTCTAGCGTTGAGTCGAGCGGCCATCGAGTGGTGCACTCTGCCTGATTTCGCTCGAGCGCTGAGTCGAGCGGCCATCAAGCAGTGCACTTTGCTTGAGTTCGCTCGAGCGCCAGTTGGGTCTGCTCGAGCCGTGTTAAGCACACTTCAATTTTTTTCGTGTGACATTGCATCAACACTCGTTACAACATAATTTTACATAAATTTTCACACGAATATACCAATCAACTAATTTTTCCTCAACAAAACTGATAAATTAAATTGCCTTGGTATAAACTCCAAACGGATCTTAATCGTGAGCTAGTTGCATTCAAGTCGGGAATCTAGGCTAGGTTGCTAACAAGATGGGGGCTAGCATTTATAAAATCAAATATTAAAAACATTTTTAGTTGTTTGGTAAGGGGGAGAAACGTTATTTAATAGTCGCCGTCATCTTTTATGAAAAAAAGACATGACAAATGGCTGCACAACCATATATATGTTCATATTCATATAATTAATAGTAGCATATACCAAAAAAAAAAAAAAGTGAGCAATTTTTTTGCCAAAATATTATTAGTGGACGAAACACCACCAACGAACATACTTCTAAGGAAAAATTATAAGTAATGTTGGATACATTCTTAGATCAGTATGTAAATCCAGCAAATTTTCATCATGCTTAGGAATATTTTTCAAAACCCAAAGCTAGCTTTGAAGTCTTTCATTGATCTTGGCTAATTAATTGACGAAAATATGTTATAGAAACCCATATACATATATCCATCAGCATCGATTCTCATCATGCAACGTTGTCTTTTCGATCGTTTCCTACCTGCATCATGTTCTTTATATATAAGACATGGAGGAACATATATATTTATATATATATATATATAAATGTATAATATTTATGAAAACCCAGAAGCAGCTGTATCCACAACTCGTCATTGTGATGCCGAATTTGGCAATATATCATGATCTGCAATAATATATATGTTTAATTTGCAGCTATTGATGCGGTAGATGTATATATTATGTGATCTTCGAAGACTTTTTTCTTTTATTTTTTGGTAATTCTGATCTCCCTCTGATCTTAGCCCACATATCATCAAATAGTGTCATCTGAAGCATGTTCAACCTGCCCAAAAAAAAAAATAATGTTGCATGTAAGAAGTGAAAACCTTTTTACTTTTCTTGTTTCTTTTTTTCTAGCTAGGGCATCCCAATGCTAATCATCATGGGGCTACGTATATATATATAAAGTCGATGATCAAATTTTTGAGTTTACTACTTATAAGATGGTCATGTGTAACTTGTTGCTGCTTCAATATTTGAGTAGTATTACCTTTTTTACAAGTACGAGTGACCGCATAAGTACTAGATCAGCTGGGCGGCGGGTCTAAAAAATCCGACCCATATGACCAACGTACAGGAGTATGTACCAGGCGAATGCTTATTAAACACACTTATCTTAAAATTTTAGATTAATAAGAGATGTGAAATTACCACTTGTTTCAAAGTTTAAGCTAACGAGAAGAAAAATATTTAAGCACCGTTTGATTGTTAGACTCAATTGAAATGAATTTAGTTCAGTCTAATTTTAAACTGAGTCTAGCCTTCAAACACCCGACTTTCAAATTATTAAACTTATCTTAACTCAAAACTTCTTTATACGTAGGAACCCGTAACCTTTTTTAACTTCTCATAAATACATCTAAACTCATTTTTAGTGGACCTCACAAAACTCACTCCACCATTTCAACTCACTACTATTAATAAATAACTCAACTCAACATCCAAACGCAGCTTAATCATTTATATTTATTTTAACACTCTTAGCTGATCTCACGTATGAACTAAACTTCACCTTAATAAGTGAAACCAATACATGAGTTATTTAATTAATAGAATGAAATATAGAGTCATGGTCTGAGTTCATGACTTTTGCTTTGATAACACGTGAAATTATCAATTATCCCAGAAGTTTAATACAGTGAGAATATATAAATTTAATCATTTATATTTTAACAAAAAGTACATTTAATTATTTAAATGATATGCTGCTGACAGGCTAGGCCGTGTGCTTGAGCTACACTTATTTTCNGCGGGGGGGGGGGGGGGGGGGGGGGGGGGGGGGGGGGGGGGGGGGGGGGTGGTCTCCATATCCTCATTGAAGCCTAAAGAAAGCCATGAGAGGGTCATACACAACTTGCTTTGCATTCTCTCCCACAATAAAGTCTGCATGAGCATAATCATCTATGTACTGAACTACAAGCTTATCTCCTTCGTGATCCTTGAGCCTCTCCAGCAAGATCTTCACATCTTCGACATCGGAAAGGGCATCGGCCCCACCATAGCTGAGGAAGAGAGGAAAGTCATTTGGAATGCTTGTCATGTCGTACACTGGAGGAGTGGGTTGTCCATAGTGTTTCCTGTTCTCATCCTCATTCTTGTAATCATACATTGCTAAACTTCCTTCTCTAACCACTGCCCGAAAACCAGACTCGATTCAGAATCCACATTCTTTAGTACTGAAAGCATTCCCTATTATACAAGCATATCATGCTATACTGAGCACTTACTCTGAGCCAGATGAACCAGGTTTTTTGTAGCCGTTGGCTGAGGCTCGTGTTCTAGAAAAACATCTACTATGGAAGAGTTCAAGCAGCAGTTCGGGCCTACACATAATAACAACATATTTCAAGTGGAACGTTTCCAGGCATTAGGTGCTGCTTAATAAACTAAAGACTAAAGAGGATCAGTATGTTACCAGTGATAGGGGTTAACAAGTTGGTGCAGTCAACACCTGGCTTGCTGCAGAAAACCATGAGAAGTTTGATTGCAGCCTCCCTGTTCGATTAGGGAAAGAAATTATAGGCTGGCATTGGGTCCTTTTTCATCAAAATTGATTGGAACAATATTGCGAGATATCTTGCTAATTTATTACACAAGTTCCTTAGGACAAATCCATGTCATATGGAAAAATAATAGATATCTCTGAAATAAAAATGCAACCACCATAACATAAGTAGAGTTCATGTGCTTGTTGCATCAGTGGTAAAGAATTTGTAAAAATAAATATATTTTCCCTTTCGTAAAAAAGAAAAAAAAAAAAAAACAGAGATATTTACCCTCTTGGATTAAATTCATGAACACCCAACAGGTATAAAGTCTGAAATAAGAAAACAAAAAGATTGTCAAAAAAGTTCAATTCAATTGGCTGGTCAACACAACATAGCATTGGCATTAACCTCTATAATGAAGGTTTCAGAGGCATATCTCGCAAATGGTGAGGTAATCTGACCCAAGAAAGCAATTGGGCTAAGTAAGGCAGCTGATATCAACATGTTCAACATCTGGTGTTTTGAGAAGGCAGCCAGAGCAATCAAAGTTCCCTGCAAAATATAATCTCAGACCTGCTTTTCCAGTGGGTTAAGAAATCCAAAAAAAAAAAAAAAAAAAATTGTAGCAGCAGAATTCATGAAACTCACAAGTGAATGCCCAATATAGTGCAGTTTCTGTCCTGATTGATCATGCACATACTGTATTGTAGCTGGAAGATCATAAGCTGCTAATTCATCCCATGTCCAATCCCAATAACGCTGAATATAAGATGATCAAAATCATTTATATGGAATATGAAATGCCATGGCTATAAAATTAGCCTCTACTAGAGAGAGAGAGAGAGAGAGAGAGAGAGAGAGAGAGAACCGGATCATTGGGACTAAGTGAAATATGCCCACGGCTATATTTGGTTCCACGGGTGCTAGCAAGCCACACGTCGAACCCATTATCAGCCAAAAGGAAAGCCAAGGATTGCTCAGGAGGTAACAGCAGCCATGTTATTGCATCCTGCCACAGTACCATAACTTTGTTATGTAAAGAGAGAACATATTCTATGGATTAGCAATCTTGTGAGAAAACTGAACATTCAAGGAACAACCACCAACCAACAAGAGGCCGTGCTGTAATAAAACTGGCAGCCTGTTTCCTGGAGTCTTTCCTGACTTCCCCTGTGGAATTCTCTGCATACTGATAATATAGCCATCTTGTGTTGCCACCTGAAACCAATGAAAACCCCCCATTACACCATTATCAAAAAAACTCAATACTGGGTCGACTGAAAACTAATTAATGCTGGCATTCTACCGAATGTTCTTCACAAACATAGCCTCTTGTCTCCACCATCGATTTGCATACACCATCAATGGGCACTGGTGCTGCTTCAGACATGCCATCCTGACCTTTGACTGATGGTAACTTTGTTCTAGTTCTATCACCAACTCCCGACCCACAAAACAGAATAACGAATATTATTGAAGTCAGAATGCTGCCCATCTTCATATGCTTTGATTCCTGGTGCAACCACATTCAAAATCCTGGCATTTTTTATAGGTGCAGAGAACCAGATAAAAAACAAAACTTCGTATTCCTATTGTCAAACAATTAAAACATAAATATGCTTTAGATTTTGTCCCCTGTCACGATTATATTTTCTAACATAGACATGATCAGACCAATGTGTTAAATCAGCAAAGCCAAAGCATATGCATTTCAGGAAGTATTATTTTGTGGCAGTTTCTCTGTCTCCTCAATAACAATCAAAAAATACTTCCAAAATAAGGCTTCGAAACCTAAGATCCGTCACCTACACTTCCTACATGACAAAACAGAGTACTTCTGCATATACAACAACAATCATGAATTTCCTGTGGCACATGTCGGATCCTGCATAGCTGTGCTCCTGATGGATTTCTTCCACGCCCAAATTGAAGAAATAAAATTAAAACATTAACTAAAACCCTGCATCAACCTCTGTGTTTTAAAAGGTCCCATGTTTTTTTCTTGCAACTAAGGTTAGGTTTGGCCAGTTAGATGAGGTAAAATGAATTGAAATAGAAGTTAAAAGTTGAATAAAATATTGTTAGAATATTATTTTTTAATATTATTATTATTTTGAAATTTGAAAAAGTTAAATTATTTATTATATTTTATGTGAAAATTTATTAAAGTTGTAATGATGAAATGAGATAAGCTGTGTTTCTCAAACTTAAAAGGTCCCAAGTCAATGCAGTAAGTAGTAGAAGAAGAAGAAACTGATAAATTAAATTGCCTTCGTATAAACTCCAGTGCAAAACAATCCATTTATCATTTTGAGAGTATAAAACAAGACTAATATATTCAAGTCTTCATCCTTTGGTGATCTCTATTAACACCAAAAGAAAAGTACTCAGAGAGAACGAAGAACAAACCTTGTTAGCGTATCTCAAGTACTCAGCACCTGAACTTCCAAAACACAATGCAGGCAGTAAGTAGGAGGACAAAAAGAAACTGATAATTTATACTCTCTTGTAATAAAACTCGAATTAAAAAAATCCATTTATAAAGTTTAAACTGCATCCACAACATACTTAGCATCACTTTCATATTCGACTGATTCAAAACCCAGTTCCACATGCAGTCAATGCAGATAGCGCAGATTTGTCATGGTCAGGCCAGGTAATTGAAGACATAAGGCACATCATGGCTTGGCACGAAACTTGGAAACTATCACTCATTCGAAGGGAAGGCAACAAAGCTGCCCGTGTTATGGCAAAGTATGCTTTGTCTCTAGATAGTGAGCCAGTCTGGATGGAGGAGGGACCACATGTGGTCCGTCTTAATATTGATTACGATAAGTCTTGCATTAGTTGATTTATGCAATGAAGTTTATTTCAAAAAAAAAAAACAAGTTCATGTGATCTAATTTAAGTGGGTGAAAAAATTCTATAAATCGCATTAAACCACGTCAACGTATAAACTTTTCTTTTATCATTTTCTTTAACAACGAAACAAGATAATTCATACTTTTTTCCCTCTCTCCAAACGGATCTTAATCCTGAGCTAGTTGCATTCAAGTCAGGAATCTAGGCTAAGTTGCTAACAAGATGGGGGCTAGCATTTATAAAATCAAATATTAAAAGCATTTTTAGTTGTTTGGTAAGGGGGAGAAACGTTATTTAATAGCAAAGTTGCCGTCATCTTTTATCACTACAAAAGAAATGGTTTTTTGAGTGAAAATATTGAATTATTTATTATATTTTGTGTAAAAATTTAAAAAAATTATAATGATAAAATAAGATGAAATGATTTCTATATCCAAACGAGTCGTATATGTATCATATTACTCTTTCCCAAATATTATATACGCCATAGAAATCATCACAAACTATAAGCTCTTTTATGCAATATAATGTTTTTGGAAACATTCTTTCTATTGACCACAAGAAAACGACATTCGGGACTGAAAAAAGGAACAACCGAATCGAGCAGTTGAATCGACTGTTTTTTAACAGTTTCTTGGATCAGTTTTGGTTTGAATTTACCCTATTTTCAGTTTTTCGGTTTGATTCCGGTTTTTTAATTTTCCATACCAAACCGAACCGAAAGTACATACTCTAATTTGTTTATCATTAAATATGTAGCACATAACCTACATATTTATATTTATACCCTATAATTGTATAATCTTACTTAGTTATTTAAGTAAATAAAATTACGAATTTGGGCTACAAGAAACTTGAATTTGGATAATAGGATTTGCTTACTTGGGTTTTGAATTGGAAAATCGTTTTTGCTTCTTTTTTTTATTACACTATGTAAGATGTGTCATATTTATAATCAATAGATAATCATTTATTGAATAATTTTTTATCATCAAATGATAATAAATGTGCTATATAGTGAAATGAAAATAAAATAAAAATATAGTATATAGTATTACTCTTTTATATTTGTCTTGGAAAAGCACATAGCATATGTATTAAATCTACCCTTCTTATTGTTGAGTTGGCAATATGTGACAAAACCAATAGAAGAATGCTTTTAGTCACAAAAAGATTTTGTAAAAGTAAATTTACAAACAAACCTTGCTTGATATGGTACGTTGAATTGTAAAGTTACTTTTATTGTAACTTAATTCCAATTTATCCTATAAAACTAATTCAATTTTTGGATTTATTTTCTGGGATTTCTTTATAGCTATATGACGTCTCATACTAGTAACTACCTTAGAGCATCCACATTGGCTTGGCCAAATGAAAAAGTTAGCTAAAATTTAAATAATTGATGTAAAAAATACTCTACATAGGATTGGCCAAATCTAAAATAAGATAGACTTTTGCTACAGTAGTTGGCCAAAGATGGAGAACTACTATTGATTCACCAAATATTAAAATAATAATTTCTCACTCTAATAAAAATACTATTTGGTTTGTAATTAAGAAATTTAGATAAGATTTTAGATGAGTTTAATCAAATATTTTTTGTTATTAGCATTAAATGTCTTTTAAAAATATGATTTTTTTAATATTAATTTAATTAGAATATAATTATTATTAATATTAAATTAGTAGAATTATAAAATGTAATACAAATAAATTAAATAAAAAAAATTATTCATTTAATAATATTTTATTATTATATAGAAAATGAATGGCTAATCCAATATAGAGATTGAATTTAAATGTAAGAGGTAAATATAAAAAAATGTGATATTAGCTAAATTTTGAAAATGTATTTGACCAGGTCAATGCTAATGCTTGATGTTCAAGCATCAAGATGGCAGGCCATTTTTTCAATAATTTTTTAAGTTCTAAACTCGTTTTTCTAATTGACTCTAAAATAAAAATCTCAACAACAAAAAAAAATAAACAAAATTCTTCCTACCTCACATGTCTACAAAACAAAATGATTAAAATCTCGGCATCCGATGCAACAAAACCAAGGCCTTTAAACTTTTCTGGGTTAAAAAAGAAAATGCAAAAGGATGAGAGATTTGCCCAGGATTGATCTCATGAATAAATGATGTGGTTATGGATGAAAGACAACCGAAACCACAAGACCATAAGCCAAATGGGAAGATCTCATGAATACAAATGCTTTTTGTGCTCTCCACAGCAAATAAGCAAAAAAGTGAGTGCAGGTACACACAATAATCAATATGGATATGCTTAGGAGAATCCAATGAATGTGTCAAATGCAGAGCCAAAATCAGAATCAAATGATAAATACACAAATTTTTAAAGCAAACAATGAAAGGCATATCCCCTTTCTTTTCTTTTTCTAATTGGCTGATGACCCATGGATTGATTTATGTCATGTACAACATGGATTTTCTGTTTCTTAGGAAGGGGGGAAACTGAACTGACAGAACAAGCATGGATTGATAGATGGATGGATTAGTCTCGGAAAGATGCAAAAGTTGCAGTTGTCATTGGACTCTGGGGGAGGGAAGGGCATGCCTAACCAGAACTTGCACAAGTACCACCATCTGCTTCTGCCTCTCACATGCGCAATAAATGGTTCTTATCACCTTTGTATTCCTTTCTCAGTTCCCTCACGAGATCATCCTCATCCTCCACCTCCCCACTTCATCCCTCATAAATGTCTTTTTCACAGTACCCAAAACTCGAAGTCCCTAATTAATCTCGTAATTTACAGAAAGAAAATGACAGTAACAAGCAGAAACTACACTGGTTTTTTATCTTTTTTGTGGGATGGTTTTTGTACACGAAGAAAAAATATGAAGAAATAGATGGTGAATATCATCAGGTCTCTTAGATCCCACATCGACTGCATCGTAAATTCGATCTAGTTATCTTCAACGACACAGACAAATCTTAATACCCCATGAAAGTTGAAGAGATTCCTAGATCGCATAGCAATCCAAATACAACTGTTCGTACACGAAAATCTAGTACATAGAAGGATTTTAGAATTGAAGAAAAGAAAAAGAAAAAAAAATCAAATTATCGATTTTTTCCCGAGAAAATAAGATGAAAAAACAGGGAGAAATGAGGGAAAAAAAAGTGACCATTAGATCTACGATCCATCGTACTTTGTTAGAGGCACAAAGCTGTAGCTCGAATATCTTCTTCGTCGTCGTTTCGGCCGAACTCCCCACCGTACATCGGTGGCGGGAGGTTAAGATCGAATGGCAGGACCCTCCGGAACGAAGACGTGAGGACGCAGTCTTCGTCGTTGTCGTCGACCACGGAGGATGACGAGTCGCAGTCGCTCCGGCAATCCTCGGGTGCGACCGGGTGAACGGGCGTATGCGGCGGCACGGCCTTGACCCTTGGGACGACCACCACCCTTGGCCCACTGAAGGACTCGACGGTGCTGCTCATACTGCTCGTCGTCGGCCTGGCTGGGGGCTGAATCTGATTAACAAACTTACCTGAAACGACCGAGAACCCTCCCTCGTCTCGGGCCTGAACCCGGGCGAGCTGGGGAGCCGTTAACGGGAAATTGATCTTGGCCTTGGGCCCACGCAGGGACAAGGCCGCGGCGTCGTAGGCTCGAGCCGCATCCTCAGCCGAGTCAAACGTACCGAGCCAGACCCGAGTCTTCTTCCACGGATCTCTGATCTCGGCGGCGAACCGGCCCCAAGGTCGCTTCCGAACACCTCTAAATTTAACGTCCTTGATTGTGGCCTTGTATTGGGAATTAGAATTAGTTTCGCGACAAAAATTTTTACCTGGAACCACTGCAGGATCCGCTGCTCTTCCACGCCGCATGGGTAAAAGCCGAAATAGGACCAAAAGAGTTGAGGGATATTTGGAGATGGTGGGTGCTCGGCGGAAGGGAAACACAGCTTATGAATAATTTGCAACTACCGCCACCTTCTCCAGATAACAATCAAAGGCTGTTCATCATCTCTCTCTCTATCTATCTGGGAGTCTCTCTGTGGCTGTTTCTTCTTCTTCTTTCTCCGTCAGGAACGAGAGATCCGGTGGGTGAAGGAAGGGGGGGCTTCGTTGCTTGGGGCCTTGGGGGGGATGATTTCGCCTGCTTTATTCGGGAGGGGTATGAAATCGTGGCGGACGTTAAATGACTGAAATGCCTATTCTTCTGTTTTTTCTTTTTAGTCAGAGGAATGAGGATGATGAGCTCCAACTTCTTTTTCTTTTCATTTTTTAAATCTGATAAATATGCTGAAATGAAGGTTACCGATTAAAAAGATATTAAAAAATCAATAACCAAAACAAAACAAAACAATACTTATTAAGAAAAGCGTGTGAACATTAATTTTTTATATATAAAATAAAACCAAAAATGTCATTTTTTTTATCAATAAAATATATTTAAAATAAAATCACGCCTGAAAATATAAAAGATGAAGATTGAAATTTTTTTTTCTTTTTTTCTTTTTAATTTTTTTTAATAAACTACGTAGAACCACGATGGAGCAAAATGAACTGTTGAACTGGAATGGCATAAAGGTCTGTCTCTTGAGTCATTGATGCTTGGTAGAATGATTTATCGACATCCATAAGTAGACCAAGAAAGTATAATTGGGATGAGAGCCAAGCGACGAGATGACAAAGAGCATTGGTATATTATTAAAGATATTACGTAAACAAAAAATCTTATATATTAATGTATTTTTATATAATCTGTTAGATCTATTTTATAATAAAAATAATTTTATAATTTAAAAAATTACATCATAATACATCAGTTTGTAAAATTATTTATGTGTAATATATTTGTAATCGGAGTATTTTCATGAGAAATTGTGCAATGTAGTCAATTGTGTTTAAATGTTTACTAGGGTTTTCTACATGAGTAGTGCTACACCTGCGGATGGTGTAGTCCGAGAATGGTCTCTTTCTTTCTTTTTTTCTTTATTCATTTTTTAAAATTTAAAATTTTATACTTTTATACATTTAAAAAAATTACAATATCATTTAAAAATATTTTCTTAATCAAAAAGTAAAAAAAAAAAAATTATGAAAACCCATGTTGGTACCATTTGTCTAAGACAAAGAGCATTATTCTTTCTGCATTTGTTACCTCTAGATCCACTTTCACAAAAAGTAAAGACATAGAGGAGTAGCTAAATTTAGATAAATTAGGTATATTGCGCATTAACTACTGTCATTTGCAATAGTGGGCTAATGCCCGGGTAGGAAGGGTTTTAGTAGGAGAATTTCTTCCTCTTTTGAACTCTCTCCCTAATAATTACTTTAGGCCTTACCTATAGGATAATAGGAGAGGAGGGTGGATTTTTTCAAATTCGGTATCATTTTTAATTTAAATTTTAAATTTATCTTTTAAGTTAAATTATATCACGTAAATAATGTGTACTGTAAAAACCTTCAAATAAAATTATTCTTCCAATAAATCCTCCAAGATTCATACATTTTTTTTCAAAGCTTTTCTTGCTTTCATATTGCAAGAGTGAGTGAATATCAATCTATAACTTTCCAACCACTTCTAAGAAACACATGATGCCAAATCCATGAACTCCAATATAGAGGATCATGAAAGCAGTTGTTTTTATTTTTATTTTTCATAGGCATGTGGAGGTGATCACGTGTTATCATATCTCCTTGCCGTGAGATGTTGCATGCACCACTCTACAAGACTAGATCCTTTAGATTGGATCAACCGCATCCCTCCGCTACTATATAGGCTACTTGCACTTCATGGAATCCACACATCTATACATACTTCCGTATTTCTTAGTTCCTAGCAACTCTGAATATCAGCGTTGACATACTCATTTTGTTAGAAATATCTCAAAATTAATGGATCTACGTTATAAATCATAAACTATACGTTGTATAATTGTCAAATATAAAGTCTGGATAATGTCTGTAATGCCTAATATGTGTGATTAATAAAATGACATAACCGAGTTATTGACATATCTTTAGAAATCCATGATTTTAGTTAATTAGATCGTGAGCATTAAAGTGACATTGGCTCAATTCATGTGTAGAGACTCACTAAAGACTCCGTTATTTTATGATGGGTAAAATTAGAATTCGGGTATTATATATAGATTAATGTCCACACTCTAGATTTATTCTTAATTCTACGCATCTCATTGCTGTGAGTTTTTCCAAAGAGTGAATCTTGGGCATAGAAAACTAAACTGTCGCATTCTTCTCTCCAGTAGCTGCAGGTACGCTCTCTTTATTAAATTTCTACATCGATTTGACAAGTGATCTTGGCATATTTGAATGAGAAATATTACTTATCATCTCCACACCACACATCAATATGTGATTTGTGTGTGATGTAAGAAATGATTAATAGAACTTGGTCTATTCGAATTCTCCAAATTCAATATATTTACCGACAACAAAGAAAGTGAAATGAAGTATACTCCTTCCTATTACATTATCCCGTCGTGAGGGACAAAACAAAATGGTCCCCAACGTTTTGGATTACTAAATCAAGCACACTTTCAATGGCTTTTCTATTGGTGACTAATCAATAAGAGAACTTGATACCAAAGTATTTTTACTTCATTTTCTAACTTTTTTTACTTGCACAAGTGTCGCAACTGTAACAGGCCAGGATCTTGAGTAGGGTCCCGAATACCTCCTTAGCTTATTAAAAAAAAGAAACATATTAGGGTTTGGAATGAAGTAATAATCTTCTTATAATAAGTATTGAAGTGTTAGCTTTCGAATGTCAATTTATGCACATGAAGATCAATATAGGAAGATCAAAAGCCTCACTGTCAACTTAAGATCAAAAGCGAGAGAAATGAAAGAGATCATATAGCTCATAAATAGAGTAATTATTCAATATCACTTCAATATATTATCTTCTCACTTTAGAAATATCCATAAACAGTAGTTTTTCTCAAAGCATTAGTGTATCATGAATCATGTTGATTATTTACGTACCTAACTGGAATGGCTGTGCCCAATATCTCAATCAGCCGTTTTAAATCCAATGCATATATGGATTGTGTAGGGTGTATGTGAGGGAAGGAGCAACCCAAGTTTTGAAAAGATCAGTGATACTTTCGTAAAGATCTCATAAAAATAAATCTGATTTCAATATATCAAATCATATTAATTTATAATTCTACTTTATTACTTCTTTTTTTCTCTTACAGAAAACAGGCATACCCAACTACCAAGTAATAATATGTATAGGCTCTAAAGGCAGTAGGCAAATATAAGTGGCACATTTTAACAGGTTAATTTGATTGCGTAGGGAACAAAACTCTCGCGAGGATCTAAGCTAGCCATGCCAACCCTACTCTTATAGTTTCGTGATTATGAAGGTAGTGAAGGTCTAAAGTGTCTTGCATGGGTGCAATTCAACTGGAACAAGGCCAAGGTTTTTTATTATTATTATTGTAAATGTAAATAGTGCTAAACAATAAAGAAGTTTTCGCCAAAATATTTATTTTCATATTAGGAAAACTCTTGTTGCAGCATCCTAGGAGAACTGCTGCGTAGTTGGTGCCAATGTGTACAAAAATGAAACAAATTGTTTCATTCAACGCTGGCAAACTGTTTGTAGGAGAACTATATCCAATATATAGAATCCCCAATAAATAAAAAAGAGAAATTATACTCACAACCGAAATTGCGGAACCGCGTGCAACCGTGCACTACTTTCATGAAATAATTTATTTTTTTAACATTTACGTCATTTCTCATTTCGTTTCTTTCTCTTTCTCTATCAGTTTTTTTCACAGTCTTCTTCCTCCCTCTACATTTCTCTCATCTGCGCATGTTTACGTTTCATGCACGACTTGTTCATCGCACCAACTAATACGGATTCTCTTCTCAAACTGAATTATACAAACCACTTACTGGAAAACAACAACTGGGTTCTTCATCCAGAAGTGACTATCTAGTTTATTGTGCAGATGCAAGTTGCTACATTATTGTTCTAAGATTTCATGAATTTATTCAAGTTCCTTGTCTATACTCCCACAAAATCAGGTTCAACACATGCCAAATTGGTATCATATTCATGGTAAAACGAGCACAGCAACGAGACAGAACACTTATATAGTCTTATACCATCTACATTATCATGTTGAAGAAGAAGAAAAGAAGAGTCCCATATGCTCAACAACCTAAATTGACCTAAACACAACCATATGCCTAATAACAGATAAGAGACAGACATTCACCATTAAGCACCTTCATTTGCAAACCATTTGATCCTGTCATCACTGAGATTCAAACCAGCCGCGCTATCCTCCAACCCGTAGCTAGTCTCCACCAGCACATGTGGATCATTATAGTGCCTAACAGCTTGGTTTGTGCCACGAGATCATATGGCGTCGCTATCTTCTTCGAAGAGGCGAATACTTCATCTTCATCCATGTTATTCAAAATCCTTACCTCACCCATTATGGTTCTCAAGTTCTTCATAGTCTTTGCTATATTTCCAAATCCTGATAAATCCCCTTGAGTCCTAATCATCGCTGCCCCTTCTCTTATTCTCCTTAACACTTCCCCAAGATTTTGACACCCACAAACAAATGGGCAGCGAAAGTTATGCTTGTTAATGAAGTTTTCCTCATCTGCAATAGTAAGAGCGTCGCTCTCGTCGATGTAATCGACCCCAATGGATTCGAGGATCTGGGCTTCGACGAAATGACCAACATGGGCTTTGGCCATTACAGGGATCGAGACTGTGCGTTTGATTTCCTTGATCAGGGACGAGTCAGGCATGCGGGAAATACCTTGGTGGAGAGGCTCCGATACAATAAGATAGCAAGCACCAACTTCTTCAACGATCTTCGCTTGATCAGCTTTTGTGACTTCGAGAATAGCCCCGCCGCGCATCATCTAGGTTAGTCCAGCTTTGAGCGAAAATGGGTTCTTCTTGGAGTTAGTGATGGTGTTGTTGTTGTAGACCGTGATGACGCCGTCTTCAGCCATTGCACTAGTACTTGTAAATTTGTCTGGACAAAGCAAAAAGCAAAAAATAAATTATTTTATGAAAAGTAGTATCTGGTTGCACGAGATTCCACAAGGCCGGTTGTGAGTAGAATTTCTCTTTGATCAAACAATCAAATGTATCATACATATTTAATTGAGCAATGTGAAATGCTTCTAAAGTTAAAGTTTTAACCAAATAAATATCCAATGTATTGAATATTGATTTTGTTAAACTTTTGATTATGTGAATCATAATCTAATATTATACTTACAACTCTTTATAATTTTTATAATTTTATTTTAAATGAAAAAATATTACATAAAATTTGAAACTTAAATAAAAATTTAATATTTAGTGATAAAAAGAACTGTAGCGATATCATTATTGTTTTTTATTTTATTTATATTTACTTATTTAAAAATGTAATTTTTCCTCACCAAATTGGAATTGGCTTATCATTAACCAAACCCAAAGGCGTGGATTTCTCCTGTTTCACATAATTGTCAGCAGAATTCATTTATATACAGAATTTGTGCAAAATAATAAGACATGTATGGGAAGCAATGTTCTTCAAGGATGTATGGTCACCAGCCAGGTGATCAGTAATGGGTTTTGTTATATATCAGTTACTATTTTTTTTAACACTATATATTTGATAGATTTTTTTTATAGGATGTGAAGTTTATGATAATAAATAGTAACTAATAAAAAAATTATTCTAGTTATAATAGTTACCCACTGCTTATTGTAAGATTTATTATAACTTAAAAATAAAAATAAAAATATTAATAATTCTACACCAACATATTTTTGTAAACATATTTTCTAGCCTAAAAATAAAAATAAAATTTAAAGTGATATATAAATATATATATATATATTCTTTTTGGGTTATCCTGAACATTTTAGAAATAAATATCTCAACCCACTTTCTGAAAATCAAAAAGTCAGAAGGACAAAACTGTCATTAACGAAGACACCACAATTGGGCGGGGTCAACAGGGATGGGTCCCACACGGACCTGGCCATTCTCGAGACCATCCCACTGACACAACCAAAAGCCCCCCCTCCCTGCCTGCTTCCTCAGACCCCTTCTCCAACCTCCAGAAGACCGAGTCAACTCATCGACTCACTCACTCTGCCAGTGTTCGAGCTTTGTCCTGAACACTCGGTAAAAGGAAAAAAAGTTTCCAACCACGGGACGATTTATTTCATTATTCTAAAAATTTTGAAAAAATATAATTATATTTTTATAGTAATTTCTAGTAATAGAAACATTTTTAAGTACGTAAATTTTAGGTGCTATTAAAAAAAAGTAGAAATTATTATTAAATAATAGTTTTTTATTTAAATTTTAAATTTATTCAATTTTATTAAAAAAAATACGCAAAATTTACCTACTCTAAAATTGAATTTATCGTTTTTTTTTTTTTTTGGTTCAGAGTACAACAAAATTATGCACTTGAAAGGGTCTGTTTTTGGCTGTTTAGGTTGAAGTCTCATTTACTTTATCCACTCGTAGTAAGCTTTTCGAGGTGGAATTCTGAAAACCAAGTAATTTTAATATGTTAGAACCTCCCTTTAAAAGGATAACTATGTTGACCTTTGACTCTTTGAAAAAGAAAGGACACCTTCCCCGATAAAGCAAAGAGCTTCGTGGCCTCTATGACCATAGGGTTTGGCCCATCCTCTATAGTATTTTTGCCTAAAAGGTGGAGAGCCAGATTTCATCACACAAATTCCCGTGTATTTATATCATCGGTTAGATATATTTTTTAATAAAAATAAATTTATAATTTCAAAAATTATATCAACTCACATTAATTTATAAGATTATTTTTATATAGTTACTTTAGAACTTAAATATATAATCTTCTCTTTGAAAAACACTATAGACATAAAAGAATCTCACACTTAAAATGGCACACTGCTTTCTTTCTTTTTTTCTCTATTTCTCTCCTCCTCTCCTCGTGCCCGCCGTGGTGGTCAGGGACCACTTCAGGATGAACAGAAGACGCCAACGGTCCAAGTGGTATCGTCAGCGTGGAGCTCACTGCGGTGCCGTGAGTTTTCCATGCACATTGGTGCAATTTTTGTGTATTGTGTGCGTGGTGGACGACCGTCGTTTGCTAGCCGGGGTGGTTGGGATCCACCCCTAAGCCAACAAGAGTTTCCGACGATCCAAGTAGCAATTGCTAGAGGGGGACACGGACATGGCAGTGCTGTGAGCTTGTCATGAACGTTTCGTGCATGGGTTGGGTGGTCGGTTGGTTGTAGTTGTTGGGAACCACCTCGGGGCAGACAACATTAACGATAAGAGAGAGGGAGAGAGAGAGAAGAAGAAGATGAAGAATAAGAAAAAATGGGGACATGATACTACATCAATGTATAAGATCCCTTTATGTGTCTAACAACTATCTTTTTCTTTTGCCAATAGGAAAGAAAGGGAATTGTGAGTCATATGGACTAATGTAAAAGAAATTATATTTCCTTCTTGTCCTTTATGAAGGGTAGGCAGCGCCGGTCCGGATCGGGAATTCTAATTGGGATTGCATGTCCTTACTACGAGTTTTTTTATACAAAAAAAAACATAGATTCACAAAAATCTAAACAAAAATAGATAATAACCATATAAAACCAAATCAGAGCCCTCAACCGAAATAAAACAAAATCCAAAAAGAAAAAATCAATACATGTTGGCCGCTAATGTTGTCATTAATGTGGCAGCATTACTGGTGGATTTTTTATTTTTTATTTTTTTATTTTATCAACTCTATGTGCCTACTTAAAACTTATTTTAAATGGAATTCATCCACCCGCACACCTTGGTAAATGAGTAAGTCTATATGATAGTTTCTTCGATACTTATCCGGTTAACTTCATAACTTCAAATCAAACTTTGCTCGTAAAAGAAAAAAACTCGTTAAAGAAAATAGATATTTATTCAATTAGTAAGTGACACCTAATCGCGACTCGATTAAGGCTCGTTCATTTATATTTGAGCCGACTCGTTAACTTGACTTAATTAAAATTCTTTCATATATTAATAAATATACACACACATATGTATGTGTATAATATTATTTAATAATATAAGCATAACATCTTTTATAATTAAATATATAATATATAACTTAATTATTTATGCCTAGTCTCTTGTGTCTATATATAGAATATACTTTATTATTATATTTTATAATTTGTACAATAGTTAGTCGATAAGATTTAATAATTTCAAATATTAGTATGTGAGAAATATATATGAAATGTTGATATATATATATTATCATATTATATGTATGTAATAGTAATTTTAATTTATGTAGGCATATAATATATTTATTATTGATAATAATAAACTATTTACATATTAATTATTCATAATTTTTTACAATTTTCTAATTCAATAAAAGTTATACTTGCATGATAGTTTCACACTACTTTATTACTATTCATAAATTATTCACCATTTTTTCATTACTACTTATCATTTGAGATAACTTTAGCATATTTACTATCATTAATGGTGAAAACTTTTTGAAAAATCTACACAACCTCATATTATTTATACAATCTCTACACACCACAATTTTTTTTTTTAATTTTTTTTATTATTTTTCTTTTATCAAATATTTATTATATGAATAATGAATAGAAAATTTGAAACAGTTTAAAAACAATAAACTCAAAAAAAAATTTTAAATTTTTAAAATTTAAAAAAATATGAAGTGTGGAGTATGAAGGAAATTGTGCAGCAAAACTCAAAATTTTTAGGTTGCATTAAATAAACAATAAATAAGGTAGGCTCAGTTCACTTGTATATTTCTCTCCAATTTAAAACCCTCAAGTTTGAACAAAAAGTTAAAGATAACGTTTATTATACCACTCTCATCTTATTTCATCTCAATATCTAAATATTATTCAAATACAAACACTTTTCTATTTTAATTTTTTAACTTTTTTATTTAATTATTATAAATTTTCTAAACTTCCAAACAAAACATAAAAAATAATTTAATTTTTCCAAATCGTAAAATAAAAATAACATTTAAAAATTATATTCTAACTATATTTTAATTTTATAATATTTTTATTCAATTTTTTATTTCTTCCATCCCAAAACTCATAAAACATCTTAACTTAAATCATTTCATTAAGAATTTAAGATATTTCACTATTATTTACAAATTTTTAATTTTATCTTATCTGTAACCAAATAAAGCCTTTGTGAAGTACACAAATTTCGGTACAATCACTTACCTATAAAATTGGTAACAACAGGTACTAAACTACTCTGAAAAAATGAGATCGAAAGAAGGATATTGGCTAATGAATTATAAACATAGAGATTGATACATAGATAATTATTTTTAACTTTATTTAAAATGAAGGGTAGTTATCTTAAATTAAAATTATTTTTAATAAAATTACACGATTATATCTTTTTATCGTGCAATAAGTTTTAAAAGAACAGTAAATGTTACATTTACAGAAGAAAATGGTAAAGGGTGATTATATTTTTGAGTTTTGCTATATATAGGTAATTTACATACCAATTTGCGTATTAATGATATTCATTCACATTTTAAATTTAAATTAGCACTATTTTCAATAAAATTTACTTTCTGACAAATTATATTAAATGGGCGCTCATATTAGTGCACAAAATCACTTACAACTAGATTTTTCTTATATTTTTAATAGTTTTTTTTGTTAATAGTGATTATTATTACGTTCTTCATTTTTCTAGAAATGATATTTACAGTCATAGAATATATAAATATCAAGTAATCTTTTTCAAAAATTGAATAAATATAAAACTCACATTAAAAAAAATTAATTTTTTAATAATAGACTTTACTTTTTCTAAAAGTAGTCTATAACTTGCATAATTTATAACTGTATCTAATATTATTCTCTCTGAAGAGAAATGCAACTCTAATGCTACTTTAAAAAAAAAATCAATTGTATTTTTTTACTCAATTATTAAAGAATTATTTTTAAATTAGTTTATAATTTTTTTAAAATATTTTAAAACATTTATAAAAAAATTGCACTCATCGATTAAAAAATTAGGTGACTCTACAGCATCGCTCCACTTAGTTATAGGATATATATATTTTTTCGTACATGTATTTTGAATACTTTTAAAAAAATAAAAAAAATATAATATTATTTAAAATTATTTTCTTAATTTCTAAATAAAAATAAATAAATAATCACAACGGTAACTTTGTAAGAAACAGCGACAAGAGTAGCATTTTTCTAACAAATTCCTCGGTGGCCTAGCATCTTCCCCTCCTACCGCCCACATCGATGACCCACGATATGTCAGCCACAAGAAATCACTCTGACGGAGACCCAATAGTCTTACCGGACCAGAAGGTCATCCTGTAAAAGCAACCGACCGGCTGGGACCAAAAGCAACGATCCTCATAAAATCAAAGGAGACATTTGTATAAAATAATTTAAAAAATAATATTATTTATATAAATATCCTCATATTAATATTATAAAAAAGAAAATAATATTAAATTTCATGATTTCGTCTGACCGTTTATATATTTGTTATTATTATTATTTTGTATTTAATAATTAAAAAAGTAATTATTAATATTGATATATTTTTTTAAAGAATTTACTACATAACTTCCTACTATTTACCCACACTTCACATTCCATACTTTTTAATATTTTTTAATATTTAAAAAAAAAAATTTTTTTGAAATTTTTTTTTGAAAATATTTCAAATTTTTTATTCACTATTCATATAAAAAAATTTGATAAAAAAAATTTAAAAAAAAAGATGAAGTGTGAAGTGTGATTAATAGTAAGAAATTGGAAAGATTATTTCTTATAAAAATTATAAAAAATAATTTGCTTATATCGTTGATTCGTTAATCTTTCGAAAAAAGAAAAAGACAATCCATAAAACAAAAGGACAGACAAGCGGCCTTCTCTGACCCGACTCGGTATTTTGTTGCTGGGGGGGCCAAACACATTATGCCAACCGACAGCCGTATGATGCCCTCGGCCGGCTACGGCCAAATGGATGGCTCACACCTGTCAAGATGAGTATTTATTTTTTATTTTTTCGGTTTAATTTAGAATTTAAAACGTTGAAGAAAAGAAAGAACAACCTTTTTGAGTGGTCGGTGGGTGTTCTTTTTCTTTTTCTTTCCGTCGTTACCCCCAACCCAAGGCGTAGGGTACGGTAAGATTTAGAACAGCCTGCGCCCCCAGCAACACCTGGTTTTGTACGTACTGACAAGTATTTATTTACCTTGGCATGCTTATACGAAGAACCTTGAGTTCATTTCTAATTGTAAAAAAATGTTTATATCAAACAAATAAAATGTTTATGAATGAAGAAAAATTAAAAAAAAATTAAAAAATCTTTTTATTCTTGTCTTGAGCCGTCTCATAAATGTAGCATTGCTCTTTAAGCAAATCTTGTCCCATATATAAATTGAATAAGAATATCCTTTATTAATTGTTCTTTTTTTATTTTTTTTATTGGCTTAAATTCGGATATTGATAAACTAGAAGTGTTTTCAGATAATCATGTAATGTTTAAGGCAGACTGTTTTAGAGATAGGATTTCGGGTCCAGCAAAAAGATAAGGATTTCGATTACTGCAAACTAAAGATAAGCCTTTGACCTGTCTATCGCAATATCAAAAGTTGATAGACCTTGCACATAATTTTTTGATAAAGTTATGAAGACGAAAATTAACCATTAGAGCCTATAAGATAGACTGAAGAGGGATGGTTAGGTATTCGGGACTTGAGCAAGATGGATATAGCAGTATTCCTAAAATTTACCTCAAAGTTTATACATGGTCAGAATTTTTCCGTGGAAAATAATTAAACAAGTTTCTCTAATCTTTTCTTCTATCTTCCACTCGGCATGACTCTAGTTTTTGGAAGTCCATTAGACCATTAATTCCAAAGGTCTTAAGAGGCTACTTCCAAAGGGCAATGTTTCCCAGCCCCAACTTCCCTCACTGTTAACTATACATCTCTGCCCACAACCACATCATCCCCTTACTCTTGGTTCCTAGACACTGCAGCTACACACCGCTTAACAGCTAATTTTAACAATTTCAATCTCGATTTTGCTCCATATTAGGGCTCCGACCAAGTTAGCAGGAGCTCAAGTTAGCATCGGCGATGGATCCACATTGCCAATCCAACACACGGGATTAGCTCCTATGCATTCCTCCTCTAGCAATTTTCTTTTACGAAATCTACTTCATGGTCCCTCTATATCTCGCAATCTCCTCTCAGTTCATAAATTCTGTCATGACAATAGTGTGTTTTTTAAATTTCACTCTAACTTCCTTTTTGCGAAGGATTCACGCTCCTATAAAAGTTCTTCTTCAAGGCTGTGTTGAAGATGGCTTCTATGTCTTGCCGTCACCTATAATGCCCTCGACAGCATCCTCTCTGTAAGCATTGATTGGCACCCGTACCTCACCTCAACTCTAGCACTCAAGGTTGGGTCACCCTTCTTTTCGCACCACTTCATTGATTCTTCGTAGGTTTCAACTTCCTCTCACCTCCAATGTTGCCCTTGATCACTGTTCTGCTTGCTCGCATGCTAGAGCTCATGCTCTCCCACATCCTTCATCTCCATCTCACTCTCCCAGGCCTTTTCAACTTTTATTTTTAGATGTATGAGGTCCAACACCTGTTCTCTCTACTAATGGCTCCCGGTTTTATTTGTCAATTGTAGGGGATTTCTTCAAGTTCATTTGGTTATTTCCTATGCAGTTTAAATCAAATGACTTTTCTTTAATTCTTGCTTTCCTACATTTTGTTACTAATACTTTTTCTATAAATGTTGTTTCGGTTCAGTCATACTAGGGAGGGGAATTTCGCCCTCTTAAATAGATTTTTAAATCTTGTGGCATTTCTCATAGAATCACTTGTCCTTTTCATATCGACAAAATAGAAGTGTTGAATGTCGCCACCGACACATTGTCGAAACGGGTCTTTCACTTTTATCTCATGCTTCAATACCTAAAAAATATTGGGCCAAAACCTTTCAAACTGCCACTTTTCTAATTAACCACATGCCCAATTCAATTCTTTAACATAAGTGCCCTTTTGAATTTTTAATGGACCAAATCCCGGATTATAGTTTCCAACATGTTTTTGGGTATGCCTGTTGGCTCAACTTAAGGCCGTTTACTCACCACAAATTAGACTATCGTTCTAAACTTTGTGTCTTTATGGGCTACAACCCAGATCACAAGGGTTATTGTTGTCTCCATATCCCTTCGGGCCGGACTTATATTTCTAGGGATGTCACCTTTAATGAGACATCATTCCCCTTTGAACCACATCCCAGGTCCACTTCTTCTCCTCAAAATTCATCTCTGGGCTCACCCTCCCGTGGGTCTACTTTTAATTCTATTCCTACCTCACTTTTCACTCCTATTCTGCCTCAAAATACTCAGGAACTTCTAGGCCCAATTCCTCTCACTAGCCCATCACAGCCCACTTTAGTATCTCAGTCCAATATCACACCTTGGTCTTCTTCCTCACTTTCCTCTTCCATTCAAGACGCCTCCCTAGCCCTCTCATCGTCAAAATCTCCCACTCTCGTGTCTACTACTCCCTCACCATAAATCGTGCAACCCACCTCCCATCGGATGGTTACCCGTTCACAATCAAATACTTATTGTCCATGATGTCGTACCAATGGAACCATTCTTTGGCCACCTCCCAAACCGTCACTCTCTCTCATCAAATCTCCTCCCAAAGTGGCTTTTCAGCCTTATCCAGTAATGGAAGAGCCATCATCCTTCTCTGAAGCGTCCAAATACCTTGAGTGGCGTCAAACTATGAACTCTGAAATCGATGCCCTTCTTCACAACCAGACATGGAATCTAGTCCTTCCCCTTCCAGACTTCAATCTCCTCGGTTCCAAATGGATCCTTGAGTCAAAGCATCGAGCTAATGGAACTCTTGAGCGCTGCAAGGACGCCTTGTAGCTTAGAGATTTCATCAGCAACCAGGTCTCGATTATAATGAGACATTCAGTCAGTTCATTAAACCTGTTACCATTCGGCTTTTGCTTTCCCTTGTTGTCACCTCTAATTGGTCTTTTTGACAGCTTGACATACATAATGCCTTCTTGCATGTGGACCTTGAGGAAGTAGTCTGCATGAAACAACCTCCCAGGTTCGTGAATCTTGACTTCCCAACATATATTTGTAAGTTGAAAAAATCCATTTATGGCTTGAAGCAAGCTTCTAGGGTCTAGTTTGCTAAACTCAATAATAAATTACTACTCTCGATTTTCATTATTCTAGTTCAGAGTCCTCTCTGTTTATACTGAAACATGCCTATGATTGTATTCTTATTTTGATTTATGTTGATTAAATAATAGTCACGGTGTCTAATCCTACACTTATCTTAGATTTCACAAACTCTTTACGTTCATATTTTCTTATTAAAGATCTCAAACCTTTGCATTACTTTCTAGGTATTAAAGTAAATAGAACATCCACTGGTTTATTTTTATCTCAGTATAAATACATATCTGACCTTTTAATTCGAACAAACATACACAATTCTAAGTCTGTTTCTATACCTATGTCATTCTCTGAAAAAGTTCACTGCGTTTGATGGTTGCTCTTTTGAGGATCCATAGTGGTATCGTAGTGTAGTTGACAGTCTTCAGTACCTAGCTTTCACAAGACCTAATATCTCATTTACGGTCAATTGAGTATGTCAATATTTGCATTGTCCACATCTTCCCCACTGGCAGGCTGTCAAACAAATCGTTCGTTTTCTCAACCATACTCGGCATTTAGGTTTATGTTTTTCACCTTCTTCCTCCTTTACATTGTCTACTTTCTCTGATGCTGATTGGGCCGGGTGTCCTGATGATTGTAAATTCATTGGTGAGTTTTATGTTTATTTTGGCACTCATCTTATTTCTTGAGGTTCTAATAAGCAATCCACAATTGCTAGGTCCTCTACTCAAGCTGAGTATAAATTTGTTGCTAACACTACTTGTGAGCTTCTTTGGTTGCAATCTTTGTTATGTGAACTTGGCATTTTTCTCACTACACCACCTACTTTATGGTGTGACAATCTTGGTGCTACATACTTGTCTCTCAATCCTCTCTTGCATTCTTGAATCAAGCATGTTGAATTAGACTACTATTTTGTGAGAGAATAGATTGCAGCCAAATCACTTCAAGTCTCATTTATTTCAAGCAAGATCATATAGCAGATATTCTCACAAAGCCTCTCTCCTCTACAAGGTTTTTCCAGCTGTGATCAAGCCTCACGCTCACCCCAGTGCCACTTGCATCGCGAGGGGATGTTAAGGTAGCAAATGTACCTGCCTCAAATCAACTATAACACCCCGTATTTTAATACATTTTAATTAAGGATTATTTTAATTAATTTAAAGATTAATTCTCTTGTTTTAGAATTTTGGGAGTTTTAGAATATTAATTTATAATATTTTAAGTTGTGGAAATTACTTATTTTATATGTTTTCTTAATATTAATTATTGTTGTGCATTTAAATTGATATTTAATTTAAATTAGTGAGATTATGGGTTTTAAAATTATTATTGTTTTAATAAAGCATTTTACTGAGTTTGAAATATTTTATTTAGTTTATACTTTTAAAATCTTTTTCGTTGGATCACTTTCGAAACCCAAGTTAAAAAGACTGGATCTCCTTTTTCTTCTCCCTCTTTTTCTTTTTCCCTTTTTTCTTTTTCTTTTCTTCTTTTTCTTTTTCTTCTTCCGGTTCCTCTCTCCCCCGCGTGAAACGAACTCACCGTTACTGCTCCGCCTCCGGCCCGCCGTGCACGACACCGCCGGCACCATCGGCTCCCCCGTGCACCGGCGACCTTACCCACCCAATATCCGGCCGGCTAACGCCGCCACGAGCCGCTTGAACCTGCGGTGGTTTTTCCTCCGTTTTGTCGCCGTCCGGCCACCATTGGCCACCATTTCTTCACTAGCCCAATACCAAGCTTTTCCATCCAAACCCGACCCCGATCAGTCGTCGGAGCCACCCGTGCGAGCTCCACTTCCGATTTGAAATTCTCGGCCGTAAACCACCCATTTCGGCCACCACCCACGGCCAAAGGCCACCACCATTAGCTTCACCACCTCCCATAGGTCCTACCCTACCATTCCCAAGTCTTTGTTTGACCCCGTGTGAAATTTGAATTTCACTGTGTTTCGACCACAGTGTTTTTACACTGTGACAGCTGCAGTTTTGATGATTTCAGTGCTTCGTGGTCCTCCGAAAATATTTCTATAGCACTGTAAGTATTTCCTAAACAATCTTTTGAGATTTAAATATATTTTTTGCTCTAATTATTTTTACTGTATTTTGATTGGTTCCAGACTGAGTCCGAGGAGAATTCGAGGGTGGATGAATTGAGTACGAAGAAGTTGTGCATGGTTATGTTGGGTTTTGATTGTTGTTGGTTGTGGTTATTGTGAGTTGATACATTGCATATTGCACGCATGTTCATGTTTGTAAAATGAAAACTGGATTTTCGTGTAAGTGCATTCATGATCATGTGGTTATTTTGAAAACTGGATTTTCATGAGGAAATAGATTTTTGGGTGCGTGTGTATCACGACCCCAATCCGAGATGGGGCATTATCTCGGTGGAACTCTTCTGGTCACTCGGGAGCGGAATATACTGAGTGACGTCCCCTGGGTTGTCGCCGGGCGACAACGGGATCGGACGTTGGACGTGCCGACTCTGTGGCCCTTCTACTGGCGGGGGCTAGAGGATGACCTGGCCACGAAAGCACCGGGTGCGGAACTGGGCATCGCTCGTAAATTAGCCAGGACGTGCGGATGGTCCATAGGGGAGACCATGGTGCATATGAATTAATGGATAAACGAAAAAATGGCTGTTTTCTGGGAAAATAGCGTGAGTTGGTTTTGTGTGTCATTTTCTGAGAAAATGACGGATTAATGTTTTTGGGCCAAAACGTGATTTTTGGCGTGTGTTACATTTATTGCATACTGCATCATGGGCATGCATGATTAGATGCTTAAATGTACTTTATTTCAGGATTGGTTAGGTTATAACTTACCTATGGTACCATTTAATGGTACTGCAGATTTTGATTATGATGTTGCAGGTGCCGAGCCTGAGGATTTGGCTCCACCGAATGAGTGATCTGGGATCACTCGAGTTATGTTTTATTTTCAACTCTTGTATTTTTTTTATGGGACATTTGGTTTATGTTTTAAACGCTTTGTATTTAGATATCTGTATTAAACTAAAATTCTGATACTAGAAACTTAATTATTATTATCCGCTGCGTATTTTATTGTGCACTATTTATTTGTTGCACACACTTGGCACTTGTCGTTGGGATGTGTGACCGTGTCATCATCCTGACGTCACGATTCCCGAGACTTTTTTGTACATGGGAGTCGGGGCGTCACAGGTGGTATCAGAGCAGTTCAGCTCTGGGTAAAACCACATGTCCCTTAGGTGAAGTACCAGAAAATTTTAAAGTTGTGATTTAAAATTATTTTAATTTGAAATATGTTATTTTGATAGTTTTTAATTTATTATTTGTTGTTATTTTCATTGGTTTCATCTATTTGGTTGTATGCTATTTTATTTTAATTGTTTTATTTTATGGTCGGTTATTTTATTTGTTTTAATTATTTATTGTGTACTTCTTTATTGTTTTATTCATTTATCGTATGTCATTTTATTTATGGAATTTTATTTTAATTGCAAGATTTTGTTTTGTTTTGGATTATGTTGTTCGAGGTATGTTACTTTAAATGTTTTAATTTATTGTATGTTATTATACTTGGTTGGTTTTATTCTATTTTATTTTATGGCATTTTGTTGTATTTTAATTTATTTTGCCATAATTAGATTTTAATCTGTTTGAGTGGAAAATGGGTTAAGGGCTACGCTATGACAGGAAGATGGTACGACTATGAATACCATTGTTAGGCTTAAACATTTAGTGTAGTAGGCCTGAACTCTTAGCGATGGGTATGTTTTAACATGGAGACTCGAAGGGAACGACATAGTCTAAGTGAACTCTATGGAGTAGGAACTCAAGTTGAAGCTAAGGTGAGAATAGCTTTTGTTCCCCTAGGATACTTGAGGTCTTAAGTTCCGTAGAATTAAGTGTTAAGTCTATGGAGTAGGAGGTCATAAGTTCAACGAACTTCGAGGATAGATTTATGAGAA